>JAHWFP010070063.1:0-14103 GCA_023313725.1 Lithobius niger | reverse complement strand
TTCCTAGATGGGAACTATGTAAGTCTTTAAGCATTTGTTTCTGCAAGGCTGCGGGAATTATGACTCGGAATCCCCAAAATAAAGTATCTGATTCTATAGTTATTTCAGTACGCCTGGTAAAATATGGAAGTAAATCCTGGCTTCATCACAATGACTTGGCCAGCCAAGGTGAAAGTATCTAAATACTTTGCATAGAATAGGATCCCTACGACTTTCAGCAACTAACGTTTCATTTAAAACTGGTAAGTTAGAAATGGTTTCTAGTGCTAATACATTGTACTGCTCCTCAACCTGTTCAAATTCCTCATCATTGGGGAGGGGGAGATGTGACAATGCATCAGCTGTTACATTTTCCTTTCCAGGAATGTGCTGAAAATCATAGGAATACACGTTCAGAAGGACTGCCCAACGCTGAACCCTCGCTGCTGCCATTTGGGGAATACCTTTTTTGGGACCAAAAATCCAAAGAACAGCCTTCTGATCGGATTGAAGGATGAACTTTCGCCCATAAACGTATTCGTGAAATCTTTTCACCCCCCAAGCTACACTTAAAGCTTCATGGTCAAAATGGCTATAACCCTGTTCTGCCTTTGTTAATTTTCTGGAGGCAAAAGCTGTTGGTCTGCTCTCACCATTAGGCATTATATGCATCAGGCTAGAACCTATTCCATACGGACTTGCGTTGCAAACCAGTTTGAGCTTCTTTTTAGGGTCATAATGAACCAGTATCTTTGATTTAACAAAAAGTTCTTTAACTGTATTTACTGCCTTGTCACAATCCTTCCCCCAGATCCATTTAACTTTGGGGCTTAACAGCCTGGTCACTGGGGCAAGAATATTTGCCAAGTTTGGGAGATACTTTGAATAGTGGTTTACAAAACCTAAGAAACTTTGCAACTCCTGTATGTTAGTGGGGTTAGGGGCGTTGGTAATGGCTTCAATAACCTCTGGCAGGGTGTGTAAACCTTCAGCGTTGATCATGTGACCAAGATACTTAAGTTCAGGCCGTGATAACTTGCATTTGTCAATACGAAGTTTAGCTCCCGCATCTTGGAGTGCAGTCAAAGGTTGGTTTAACGATTCGTCATGGGATTTTCCCTTGCCACTGACTAAAATGTTGTCGTAAAACGGCATGCATTTAGGAATTTTGTTAGTGACTTGTGTCATAACGCGCTGGAATATTCCTGGACTTGAGGCAAGGCCTAAAGGCACTCTAAACCATCTAAAAAGTCCAGTGGCGTGTTAATCGTTAAAGCAGCTTGGGACTCGTTATCCAACTCAATTTGCAGGAATGCATCCTTCAAATCTATCAAACTAAAGGTATCACCGCCTGATAACTGACTAAATAACTCTGCGGCTGTGGGAACTGGGTAATGGTCTACCTCTAGCTGAGGATAAATGGTGGTTTTATAATCCCCGATGACACGTATGTCACCGTTCGGTTTATGAACTATGACCAGAGGGGTCGCCCATTCGGAAGTTTCCACAGCTTCCAGAATACCCAGGCCAACAAGGCGCCTAATTTCCTGGTTAACTCGTTCTTTTAAAGCAAGGGGGACAGGGCGAACTCGGTGGTAAACCGGTTTCGCATCAGCCTTTAACTGTATTTTGGCTTTGTAGTTTTTGAATTTTCCAAAGCCAGGGCCAAAAAGCTCTGGAAACCCCTCTTCAATCTCCTTAGTGTTAACCACAGATCGGTATAACTAGATCAAAAAAAGGCATCGTTTCCTACTCGAAAAACAGAAATCCAATCTTTGCCAAATAAATTCGACTTATAGTGTTTGGATACCATAGCTAAATGCTCGGTTTGGCCATTTACAGTTACTTCTAGGTTAACTAGAAACATGGCTAACTCCTCCCCTTCAGTGTACGAGTTGATAGAGTATGGGCTATTTAGTAATGGCGCATTTGAGAAGTATTTGTTGTACCAGTCCATGGAGATGACTGTTCCATCTGCACCGGAATCTTGTTCCATAAGTAACTCAATTCCGTTCAGAGTGACTGGAATGTACCATTTAGCCATTTTCATTTGGTTAATGACTACTTTGTTAGTTTGAACTGAAGCTGAACCTTGTTCAGTTATGCTGCTCACTCCGATGGTGTTATTTTGCAAGCGATAGTCCTCAACGGACTCTAATTCACTAGTTGAATCATCAAATTTGTTATTAATGTCACTACCCTCAGTTTCAGACTCACTAAATTCGTTTTTGGTCAGCAGATTAACCTTTTTGCGGTAGCTGTATTTGTTTTTAGCCTTACTTTTAGGAGTAGAACTCTGGGATGATTTTGAGTTTACTTTAGGTGCTTTAGCACTAGGGCCTTTTCTACAAACTACCTTTAGGTGTCCTTGGGTGTGACATCGGCCACAGATGTAATCTTTGTATTTACATCTAGACTTTACATGGCCATCGCATTCGCAGCAAAAACAAGTGATATCTGAACCAGTTTTAGGTCGAAACTTAAAAGTTTTGTTTCTTTTAGTGACATAATTCACAGATTTGATGTTTGGACGAATTTCAGCTTGGTCTGCCTCTGCAGATTCCAGAGACAGAGCAAGAGACACAGTTTCAGATAAACTTAAAGTTTTCTTTAAAAGCTCCATTTGTTATCCTTTCAGACAAAATACCACCAATGAATCTATCACGAATCATCTCACTGTTAATGTTCTTAATTTTGTCGAAATCACAATGTCTAGTTAGAAGCTTAAGAGCTGAAACATATTGTTTAAAGATTCCTCAGACTTTTGAGCTCTTCTGAAGAATTTCATTCGTTCTAACACCACAGAAGGAAGTGGCTCCAAATCGTCTAAAATAGCTTTAACTAATTCAGCATACGAATAATCTGTTGGAACCTTAGGGGAAATAATGTTTAAAATTTTGTCAAACATCGCTCTCCCCACTGATGCCTTTAAAATATCTAATTTATCTGCATCAGCAACTTTCTTTGCTCTAAAGAAATAATCTATACAGTGTTGAGTATTTGTCCCATGTATCACATTCATTGTCGAACTCAACAAACAGGCTAGACGGTTTTGTCATATCGTCTTAGTCTGTAACTTAGCACTTAGGCTAGAACTAAAGGCAATAATTTAAACAATTGTTTATTATTATTAACTGCAACGTCAACTACGTCGTTTGCAAAAGTAACGTCAATAATGACGGCCACTACAGGTGGTACACAATTTCACCTGCAACTGACATACTTATGTCACTAGTAATAAGCCTTAACAAATTACTACAATTAGTAAAATTAATTACTAAGCAACTCGAGACTATAATTGAATTGCCTAACATCTAAGCCAAATTCTAAATTCATAGCCTACCTAATTTTACAATTTGCTTGCCCAAAAAGTTTCATAATTAGGATTTAACACCATTATTTAATTTACTTCTCAAGCAAAAAAAAATAACACCACCGGCTTAAGCAGCCTGCAAGCCGAACAAGTTTCACTAAACTTAACTAGGTAATTAACTTGATAATTTACCTCACAGCCAGCCAGTGTAGAGAAAAGGCACATCGCTATGCTAAGGCCCAATTTATTTGCGTTTATTCTGCTTATCCTAATTATAGTAAGATAGGTGAAAACAGCTGACGCGTTACTTCTGGACACAAACCTTGTACAAATTGTGCATTAGCAAAGCAATTCCTCTCACTGTTCTAGCAATTAAGGGACGAATTGTTAACTACAATTAAATTCGAACCACACAAAGTTCCATTCACTCAAACAACAGTTTTTAGATTTAAGATTTAAATGAATTCCCTTACCGGGCACTAAACTATTTTGTCTAAATAGTGAAACTGCCAACTCACCAAATTGGAGCTCTGAAGATGGTTGGTAGGGGGAATAATTACATTAAATCTAAAATACTCTACTGGGGTTGCTCGTCGCCATTCTGGACTGTCTTGGTAGCCTTATTACGTGGTGTTCCCCCAGCAGAGTAACAACTAAAACACAGCTTAATGCAAGCACAGGAATGGATGTGTTTATTAGGCATCCAGGCCCTATATAATAAATTGTCATGTGACACAGTGATCATGTGTCACATCTATGGTGAGCAGTACCACTCAATTACATGGTTACATGTTATGGCACTCCTACTAGTTGGTTAGTCTAGGTTAGGGTTAACAAAAGGTAAACAAGGATTGATAACTATTGTGGTGCCACATGTGACGACACCACAGTTTGGCTGTGGTCAGCAGCGCTCGGGCTGGGGGGAGGAGCTACGGCACGAGCGGGGCTACAGTTACGTGCGTCGTCTACATTTCTTTTAGGCTGACGTAATTCATCCAATTTAGACAGGGCGTTTACGCCCAAAACTATTTGGAAAACAGAGTGGGAAGCCTCCAAAACACATGCAACAACATGCAATTTTAAACCTCCATTTAATTTCAAAATTAAATCTACCTGTTGTAGCTCGACCAAACTGTCGCTCATTACGGTTTTGCACTGAGCTGTTTGTTTTAGTCTAGGCCAGTTTTTGGCGAGTTTCCGACTTACAAGATTTATACTGCTCCGGGAATCGCGTAGGCATAGCACTTTATTCCTACCTATCCTGGCTTTAAAGGTGCTAGGTTTTAAGACGGTTAAGGCATCCGAGCCAACTCGAAAACATGCATTAGCAAATTCTGTTTTGTTATACCCGGGGCTTCGATTGCGAAGGTGCGAGGACGACCCGCATTTATAACACGCTCTAACACTAGTTTGACTAGGGTTAGAAGTTACACTATCACGATTATTAGCGTTAGCTTCTGGGCTAGTTACGCTGTCACTGTTAGTCCCAACCGGGTTAGCTAACGAGTTACGGTTTTGTTTACCATTTCGAGGGTTGGACGAAGCCTTAGCGGCTTGGCTGGCTGGCTGTGCGCCAATTTGCACTTTGCCAGTCTTAACAGCAACATCTATAGAGATTTGCTTGTTGCGGGTGGTGTAGTCGTCGTACAGTTTGGCTGCTTCCTGTAGCGTCCCAGATTTAATCTGGTCCGGCAACCATTTTCTTAAACCCACTAGGCAAGACTTATAAAATTGTTCCAATAAAATTAAATTAGACAATTTGTGGAAATCTGGTCCGGCAACCATTTTCTTAAACCCACTCTTCCTTGAGAGTGATCTCTTTTTTGGCCAAAATGGCAGAATCACGTTTTTCTATGGCACTGAGCGGTTCGTTTGACACCTCATCCAACGTGAGTTTGTCATCGTTAAACGCTATTTTAATAACATCTACGGACTCTTGTCTGGTTTCACATACTGTTAAACCCAAATTCAAACAAGCTTTCTTTAAGTCTTTGTAATGAATGTGATCGATTATCGCTTCTAATTCTTCCATGTTGGAAGTTAAGGTAAAATCAAATTTTTAAAGAGAAAAAAACGTTCTAGTTTTAAATCTTTACAGTTAAAATTGCAGCCGCAAAATAACTCTCCTAAAAGATAAAAAGAGCGAGTACTTAAACACTTCTCTTATAACCCAATGCAGTCAGGGACACATAAATACATTCTTATATTACCTAAGCACTCAGGTGGATACATAAAAATAATAAACACTCGGCCTGGCAACCGAACTATACCCACGTGCACTAACCTGAATTTCCTGCACAATTGCTGTGCGGTCTGTCAATCTGATCACCCATCGAAGATCGAATCCAAATTGTAGTGGTCGCACTTCTGGTAGAAATTCGAGCACAGTCACGGTGTTATCCAAGTTGAATGTCCAGTGGTTCACTGTTGGAGCGTCTTGTCCTGTTGTATAAGGCAAAATTCTCCAGGGGTTGAAGGAACATCTGCCTTCCGAAGGCGTGCCTGCTGCTTCATGGCTTGTGAAGGGAGGGTTGCCGCTTGCCGGCTCCGGCTGGATACGGGGTTACAGTTTTGCCTTTTGTTGTCTTAAGGCGTACTTCTGCTTCTGTTGCTACTGACATCTAGGGGTTTGCAGTTGGAATTGTACTGCGACATCTTCTTCTTAAGATGAACTGGCATGGTAGTATGGCAGGGGGGAAGGAGTGTAGTAGCACAGCACCTTTAAATCCCACCACTGCCACCAGATTTTGTAGCGGCGTTTACAGGGTCTTGAGGTGCCTACTGTCTATAGCACCAACATCTGGCGTACTTGTGGTTATTTTAGAAGAAATCATAAGTGGCGGTTTTTACTTTCACTGAAAAAAGCATAGCGTGTCTACTGCACGGTTAGGAGAAGAGCGTCAACGTCCTAGCTAACTTATGAAGACCTATCTAATCATGGTTCACTGCCACCACGATGGGTAGTTAATGTAATTGCCTACTTTGGAGTTAGAATAAAAATTGTTTTGTATTTAAAATAACCCTTGCAAATTAAATTGGACTCGGAAGTCAAACTGCCGTTTAAAACAACTTTCTTTTCTGGTTTAATTAAACGTGACAAGTTATTTGTACAACACTCAAGTAACTAGTTGGTTACTAAAAAAACGGAAGCTTTGAATTAAAAGCTCAGGATTTATAATTAAATCGGCAAAGAACTACAATTAAATTCGCAACAAATTTGGACTAGAAAAGTCGGTTTAGGTTATCAACCTTCTGAATTACATGATGATTCTTACATTCAGTAAAACAGTCGTTTGAACGAAGTTAGCAACTCTTGCACTAAAATCAATTCAACATCACACTGAATCTAGGTTAGCGTTATAAGGAAAACTACCTTTTAAAAGAATCCTGCTTCAACGATAACACATATTAGTTCTCGGTGATCTTTGATTATTTAGTAAACTCTGAGTTTACATAAATAGAAAAATAGCTGGGTTTTAGGAAGGGGACCTTAAACCCTTAAATTATGGGTGCCCTTGACCAGAAATGCTGATGGCGTTTGGCTACCCATAAGTTCACTCGAAAGCTAGAAGTTAAGTTTAAAATCGATGACTAAAAATTTAGAAATGCATTTCCAAAAATTAAATTAAATTTAAACTAGTTACTATCAAGAACTACTACCTTGCCCGGCATGACAACACTGGACAGGACATCTCTACTCCGACCGCCGTAGTGACCTCTAGCCTTTGAGTCTTAAGCTGTGCTCACGATCGCCCACAGGAGCTGAGTTTTATACCTGCTGCTTGGCAGCCAGGTAGTGGGAAACCGCGGACCTGTAGCAGAGTGACGGGGGAGGGTGGGTGGAGTGGGGTAGAGGGAGACCTCGGGAGGAGGAGAGACTGACTCAGACCGGCCAGGCTGTCAATACCGGAAGAAGGCATGGCAGCGCGGACGGGCAAGGTAGCTTTGCTCTCTAAGTGAACGGGAAATTAATGGAGCGTTTTGGTTGGAAGGGAATTGTAGGAGCTTGAAGAGCAAAGGGAATTGCCGACTTTTGGGCATTAGAGGCCTTGTTTTGTAAGTGCAACTGAGTTTGGAACTCATAACAACGTGAACAGGCCTATAAAATAAAATACAAAAACTACGATATTACGTATCGCAACTACTGAAGGAAGGGGGGGAGGGGAACGAAGTTTGATGCTCAAAATTAATTATACTGTTTTTAATTGAAGGAAAAGGCTATTACTTTGCATTCGGATTGAGATTACTATGGTCGGAGCCCAGAAATAAAAATACAAGATACACTAAAAAAAATGTCCGGTAAAATAATAGAAGTTGGTTTGCCATTTTGAACGAGGTAGAGTTCATGAGAAAAAGTTACGTTAAATATTGCTGTTATAAAAGCCTAGGTAAAAGATTAAAATAAACCAGCTTGTGTTCGAATGCTAGAACGCATAAAATTGTAATGTATTATTGCAGTCGCAGATAATATCGTGAGTGTAGTCAAAGCTTTCATTGTTGCTAAAATCGTCACCTTAGTAAAATAAAAACATTGAAAACGGATCATCAAACATGTAGGCTAGAACAACACTAAGCTAGTCGGCTTTATGCCTGGAAACAAATTCGAGAGTACAAGTAAATATTTACATGTTTGCGGGAAATGGCGACGGAAATTGCGTGCGTCGGCGCTCAGTTTGAGCACGTTTTCAAATGGATGTGGAGACCAAAGTTTGGCGAATTTTCAAGTTCTGTTTTCACAGGATGACAGATAAAGTTCAGGTTTATTAAATGCTGAAAACCAGAGTCGTTTTGGTCCATTTTCCATGAAGACAGAGAATCTTAAAGTTGGAGCTTCGCCGGTTCACTTAACCAATCTTTACACGCCCCCAAACGGGAGATTTTACTCGGGGTTCTTGTTGAACTCCAAATAAAGCCTACAACAAATGATTAGTGCTCATAGGTATGTCACAATAAAAGTTGCCATGCCGTGTAACTAGAATATGCAAAGAAACATCCTTGATTCATGCAATCAAACAACATAGAAAGTCTCAACTTCTGCAAGGTTTGTCGTTTTGCCATTTACTTTCAAAATGTGCGAAAAAAAAGGCTTTTGAGCTATTTGTTCCTAGCTCTGGATCAACAAGTTAAAAGGAACACTAATTTTAAATTAAAATAAAATTGCTAAGTTTTGTACTCGTTTTTGTGATTTTGTCGCAAAATTACATTAATGCAAAATTGACAAAGTTAAAAAACACTAGTTTTACAGAAATAAACGTTATTGGTGGTCCGCGCTGCCTGTGTAAGAAAATCGTACACACCGTTTGAATATTCAAGCAAAACAAAAAGTACAGGTTATGTTTTTGTAACTGTTAACCATTAAATGATATAATCGCAACATTTTATGCTCCAACTCGTCCGCCGTTCACAGAATGCTATTTTTATTTTCTTGGAAAGCATCGAAAAAAACCACGAGGCGCACTCCTAAGGACCTAGCTTGCGATAAGGATCGGAATAGAGGGTACTATAAGCGCATGCGCAACTATAAGCTCTATCTAAAGTCAACCATTACCACTGGACTGATTTAAGGTATATCAGACAACTTGTTTACATACGAAATTTTTAAACACAGAAGGGTTTTGAGGTAGACCCCATAGCTTACACATAGAAATACAACCCTGGGAGGTTTAAGGCTTAGACCCAACAACCTTTTAACGACAGAGTTAACCTTTTGCACTCAGAGGTGAGACAGACGGCTGTTTTTAAAGAAAGCCATTTCGTAGAAAACTTAAAGAGGAGATAGCCAGGGACCACTAAACTCCCGTAGAATGTTCCTAATGAACATTTAAACGTGTCGGACAATCTCTGTAAATATCCTTCCACAAAGAAAGGCGTTGACAGTGATAGGGAGAATAACATTGGCACTTAAAATTTAGGTGTAAAGTCCGAAACGGGAAAGCTAAAAGTTTCTTTGAGTGAGGTTGCCCTGACAACTTACCTCTTAACAATTAAAGAAGATTTACACACACAAAAAATGCAGAGCAAATTTTGGCTCCACCACTGGTTTAGCTTTTAATAATAAAAACAAAATACCTACAAAATACATACTCATGGTATCTGGATTTGTATTACACTTTCCAGGTTTGTACAATGAAGATTTAAGACATTAAAGCAGTAAACACAATTTTTAAGTTTAGGTTAGGTGGTCCTAGATGGAGCCACGTTTGTAGCGGCCTACCACTCACTACAGTTTAACACTTATGAAGAAAACAATTTGTTTAGGTTTTCAAGTAAAAAAAAACTCAACATGGAGAAATATTACACGTTAGCCTACTTAGGTTAGTCTTGGTGGTTTACACAAGATTGCAAAAAAAACTATTTTAGAAAAAAAAACTTCACTAGTTTTAGTTATCACGTTTGGAGTCCTAATTAAAGGTTTTACTAACTCCCTTACTGATAAAGACATTATTCACTACGGTTAGGTTAGATTTATAACCTTAGCTCTAACGAAAAACAATTATCTAGTTCAAAGAGTCATAACTGTGATGATCAATCACAAATTTCCACCCTTTACTTAAGACAAGAGTTTAACCCTAAAACACCGGGTCCTAATTTAAAAAGGATCAGAAATAAACTTTGTTTATGTTTTATTCGTTAACCCAAACTGCTGCTAAGTTAGGTTAAAGCATGGCAATTTTATTTCTCCAAACTCTGAGAAAAAATCGAAATGGCACTTGAAAGAAGCAAGTTTAGGGCTTACTTAGGTTTTAACGGACACACTTTTTACTGCAAGGTTGTCCTCAGATTTAACTCTTCTAAGTTTAGCTCTACGAGGATGAGCAGTTACGTAGTTCAATCCATTCATTGAATTTTGGCACTAATTTATTTGGTCTGACTGAGCTAGCTGGCTCATTATGGGTACCGCAAGTACTCTTATCGGATTTCATATCTATACTTGGATGGTCAGTAGGCCTATCGCTGGCTGTCTGCACTTTTGGGGGAGGGACATTTTTAACGGCCTCTTTTGTGTCTGACTTGACTGCCTCGGCAAAAGGGCGGGGCGACTTGGACGGCGCCAGAAAGTCTACTTTCGGGTTTGGCTTGACCAATCCCGCTGGCCGGCTACGCGAATCCATGCTGGAGCGGGGGCGGCGTTTACGGGAACACTTTTTCGCCGTGGTTTGTGGACTGTCTTGGTATCCTTATTGCGTGGTGTTCCCCCAGCAGAGTAACAACTAAAACACAGCTTAATGCAAGCACAGTAATGAACGTGTTTATTAGGCATCCAGGCCCTATATAATAAATTGTCATGTGACACAGTGATCATGTGTCACATCTATGGTGAGCAGTACCACTCAATTACATGGTTACATGTTATGGCACTCCTACTGGTTGGTTAGTCTAGGTTAGGGTTAACAAAACGTAAACAAGGATTGCTAACTATTGTGGTGCCACATGTGACGACACCACACTAATGACAGAGAAATTAAAAAACTGAAAAAAAAATTCCTAACTTCTTAAAACAAAAAGAAACAATTAGGTGTATTTTTTTTTCTATAACGTATACTATTTCTATTGTCAGTCACTGTCTAACCTTAAGAAGAATTTTTAACTTAAGAGAGCAAGGGAGCTATCAAATCACTTTCACAGGAAATTAGCTTGTACACTTTTTTGAAAGCTAAAAAAAAAGTTAAATTTAACATTCAAAACTCAAGAGAAAAATTTTTTTGAGAATAGCCTGTGAAACGGTTGGCTATCTTAAATTTACAGTTTGACATATTTGACATTTTACTTGCTTTATTTTTAGGATATAGACAATGTTCAACAATTTTTTATTTATGCTGCGATTTTGAATTTTGAGGACTTCAGGTCGAGAATTTTGTTGAATTTTGAAGAATAATTTTCCAGACTTTTGCAGCACTTCAGATATTGTAGCATATTCTGGCTACAGTTTCGTTGAACATCTACATCTTAACTTGAGTGGCTTTACTTTGGCTCCATGCACACACAAGTCAATGTTACCATGAAAATAAAAAACATATAAGATTAAAACCAATGAATCTGTTTTCCTTAAGAATAACAAGTTACGAGCACATGTTTGTCTCACGACAACAATTAAAATTTACTTGTTAGTTCAGGGCACACATAACTAGAAACGCAAAGCTTTTGCCAGCACGGCATAATTTAAAAATAACCTTCTATTAGGCTAACGAATAACTAATTTACAAAACAACGAAGTTACAGTTGAATTCGTGCATTTTTAAATCATAAATCAAACGGTTAGGTGATTTTTTTAGTCGTTTGTGACGTCCTAAATCTGGAGAATGTTTTTTGCTTTCGGTTTCGGAAACAACTTCTTGAATTGGAGAAATCACTTTCCGTTTGGATTTTTTGTTTACTGGTTTTGGAGTCTGCTGAATAGTGTCGGACTCTATGGCGCTGTTATCATTAGTACCCAATTCCTGTCCAAAGAGGGAAGAAGCTCTGTTGGGCGGAAACAAATCTTTTTCTACGACACATTCATCGGAGACACCTCCTACTTGCTTATCGGTGATTGGTTGAAGGGAAAGACTGTCATGATAATGACGTCTGTCTGCTTTCAATTCGCTGGGGCCAGCTTTAGTGCGTGTGCACTCAGGTGACTTTGGGATTGACCTTGCCGGAGGCGTCAATAAACTGGCAGGACGGGAACCAATCGATTTCCTCGTACGATAATTAGGCGTGTCAGCTACGTGACTCGGCTTGACGGTGGAAGAATGCTTGTTTTGCGGCTCATTAACGAGCGTATTATTCATCGCTAAGTTCGGTAAATTTCGTGATGCGTTTGGCAAACTATCAGGACTTAGACTAGACAACGGCTCGCTAAAAATTACCGCATCTGTCGTGTCTTCTACAACTCTCAATCGTAAGTGACATCTTGCCTTACGCACAATTATGTTAGCTTGTGTTAGTAAACTATAGATTTCACGTGGTAGTACGGCATTTATTATACCGGGTAGCCATAACTTATCAGACGTGCGGCTGAAGTTACGGTACCACACGGGCGTGTTTAATGTAAACTTAACCAACGTTTTATTTTGCGAACTAGCAATTTGTTTGTGTTGACGTTCTTTCACTTTCGCTATTGGATCCGGAAGTAATAAATCAAGTCGTGATTTGAACTCACGGTTAAAATAAAGTTTTGCAGATGTTGCTTGAGTGGTAGTACTTAGTGTAATTCTACTAGATTCTATAAATGCGTTAATACTATCTTGTACTCCGAGACCATCCCTTCTCGCAGCCTTATAGATTTTCTTAAAGTTCTTGACAAAAACTTCTGCTAGGCCATTTACCCAGGGCGAATAACTTGGCCCTGTTAGGTGACGAATACCCTTGGACTTTAGCCAATCTTGAAACAAACTCGAGCACCATTGAGGGCCGTTGTCCGTAACAAGTACAGTACGTCAATTAAACCGTATTTGGCATTGTGGGTATTCATAATACCTATCACTTTTTCGGACGTTATGGTTTTCATTTTGTGTACAAATGGGATTTTACTATGGGTGTCAACCATAATTAAAAACATGTAATTATCAACAGGCCCACAAAAATCTGCGTGAAAACGTGCATTAGGTTTACGCGGGTAGGGTACTCCCAGGTGTGTTTAGTACCTGGGGATTGGTTTTCCTTGAATTCTTGGCAGTTTGCACAAGATTTAACTTACGCCCAATTGCGGCGTCCATAGAATGCCACCAGATCTTCGCTCGTGCGAGACCTTTTAACTTAACAGTTCCTAGATGGGAACTATGTAAGTCTTTAAGCATTTGTTTCTGCAAGGCTGCGGGAATTATGACTCGGAATCCCCAAAATAAAGTATCTGATTCTATAGTTATTTCAGTACGCCTGGTAAAATATGGAAGTAAATCCTGGCTTCATCACAATGACTTGGCCAGCCAAGGTGAAAGTATCTAAATACTTTGCATAGAATAGGATCCCTACGACTTTCAGCAACTAACGTTTCATTTAAAACTGGTAAGTTAGAAATGGTTTCTAGTGCTAATACATTGTACTGCTCCTCAACCTGTTCAAATTCCTCATCATTGGGGAGGGGGAGATGTGACAATGCATCAGCTGTTACATTTTCCTTTCCAGGAATGTGCTGAAAATCATAGGAATACACGTTCAGAAGGACTGCCCAACGCTGAACCCTCGCTGCTGCCATTTGGGGAATACCTTTTTTGGGACCAAAAATCCAAAGAACAGCCTTCTGATCGGATTGAAGGATGAACTTTCGCCCATAAACGTATTCGTGAAATCTTTTCACCCCCCAAGCTACACTTAAAGCTTCATGGTCAAAATGGCTATAACCCTGTTCTGCCTTTGTTAATTTTCTGGAGGCAAAAGCTGTTGGTCTGCTCTCACCATTAGGCATTATATGCATCAGGCTAGAACCTATTCCATACGGACTTGCGTTGCAAACCAGTTTGAGCTTCTTTTTAGGGTCATAATGAACCAGTATCTTTGATTTAACAAAAAGTTCTTTAACTGTATTTACTGCCTTGTCACAATCCTTCCCCCAGATCCATTTAACTTTGGGGCTTAACAGCCTGGTCACTGGGGCAAGAATATTTGCCAAGTTTGGGAGATACTTTGAATAGTGGTTTACAAAACCTAAGAAACTTTGCAACTCCTGTATGTTAGTGGGGTTAGGGGCGTTGGTAATGGCTTCAATAACCTCTGGCAGGGTGTGTAAACCTTCAGCGTTGATCATGTGACCAAGATACTTAAGTTCAGGCCGTGATAACTTGCATTTGTCAATACGAAGTTTAGCTCCCGCATCTTGGAGTGCAGTCAAA
>JAHWFP010070062.1:0-10759 GCA_023313725.1 Lithobius niger | reverse complement strand
TGCTTGTGCATTATTTATACACAGTCTTACTATGTTGTTATTCTCAACTCATGTTTCACGTACTTAAGCTTCTTATATTTTCTGCTATAAGAACCTTTTTAAGAACCTTTAAAAACCATCCTTTTTCTGCTGTAAGAACCTTTTTAAGAACCTTTAAAAACCATCCTTTTTCTGCTATAAGAACCTTTTTAAGAACCTTTAAAAACCATCCTTTTTCTGCTGTAAGAACCTTTAGAACCTTAAGAACCTTTAAAAACCTTGGTCAGAAAATGAACTATTCGCTTTTTTACAAAACTAATCACAAGCAGTGGCAAGCAAGTCTCGGCATGGGATTTACTGCAGTATACTGACTTCCAACTAACAATCAGCGTCAGGCACTGCAGAAAGTCACTGTGTTGGCACTGCAGGACGTCAGCAAAAAGTGATTTGTTCAACTATTCTTGACTAAAACAAGTTTGAAGATCTTGTTTCTTTCTCTGGCCATTCTCAGTTGGGGGGAAAAAAGATGATTTGTATTATGCTTAAGGTGAAAACTGTTTATAAGCTGAGACTGCAGAGACACTTCACTGTGTTAATATTACACATCAAGATGCCTCCACCAAACATGAAATAGCCTCTTTGTGAGGGAAAAAAAGCACTACTTTGTCACAGAACACAACGTAACGAAATTTTGTTACAACAGTTCCCCATGCAAACAATAAGATTATTTGCATTTTCTACCACCACGAAACATTAACATACTAAACTCTTAAAGATTTAAAAGATGTGAAGGTTCGTCATCGTGATCTTTTGCAAGCACCTTGAGTTTACAAGTTGCTTCACAACTTCTTTAGTAGTACAGCCTGTCATATAGTAAGTGACATCATCCTTGTCTTTAAAGATTTGACTATAGTCATGATCTTGAGACAGTACGCAAACCTCCTCAATGCCTTCGCAACTTCTTTAGTTGTACAGCCTATCATAATCTTTGTCATAATCTTTAGTATATAGTCATGATCATGAGACGTACACAATTCCCAAGTTGTCCACCAACTTGACCAAGTTGTCGACGTGCCATTAAGCCTCAATCCTCCCTAACCTCAATGCCACAGTCCTAAAAACGTGATTTTCCTGCTGGATCCCGGGCCATGTTGGGATAGCTGGGAATGAGCATGCTGCAGTGAAAGGGATCTCTGCATTGTTCCCTCGGACGCCTTTTCAACTCGAGGGGGTGGAAATGAAATAAAAATCTGTAACTGCATGGTACCACCCAAAATAATGAAGGCACAAATATGATCTTTTGGATTAAGAAAGCTTACTACAGGCATGCTGTATAGAGCAAAGTATCTGTATTAGAGTGTTTACTTAAAAAAAAATATAAACTGCTGTTTCAAATCCACCTCACAAATGGGGTCAAAATGAACACCCACTGGGGTGAATTTGAAACCCTATGGGGTGAAAATGAAACCCCACTAAGTTGTAACTTAAAGCTGGTATATAATGACTGGGGTCGAGTTGAAACCACCTGGGGTAGATTTGAAACTTTGTGTGAAACATTTATCTTGGAACAATTATCAGTAATATTGGCCTCATTCGTGTTTTGTAACGTTAAGGTACACATTTTCAACGTCAAATCATTGGCCTAGTGGTCGACTGAAACCAATTTTTTCACTTTCGGCTGAAACCGAAATCACAACAGAAACTGGCAATTCGGTTTCGGCCGAAACCGAAACCACTACCGAAACCGGAATCAAAACCTAACCTGAAAAGTATCAATTTTAATTATTTGACAAAAAAACAGGAATAAAATCATAAAATCATGAATGTGTGGCCTCCCACCAGCCCCTCCTCCCACCCCTCCAACAAAAATAATGTTTTAGAATTAAAAAAGAACTTGTTAGTCTTGCTACAAGACTTCAGGACTTTCGTTTGTATTTTTTTTTCACTAATCATTTTATATTTTAAAAATAGTCTTATTTTTTTTGTGTCAGTCCGGGCACAGGAAGGGCTTTTCATTCAGTAAGTAAGAGCTTTGCTTGAAAACGTAAATAAAGACAAATGCAAGCATAAATGCCCTCCAGTGCAACGAAGCCATTTAAATATTTTGAATTTGGATTAAAAAAAAATTGTATTTATTGATGGGCATGGCAGATGCAAGCAGGATCTGTGATGGTGCCCCCTGGATGTCACACCACTAAGCTACAGCCCAGTAGTCTGTACGGAAATTGGATACTGCCAGGAGGTAGAAGTGGTTTCGGCTTCACCGGAACTGAAGCATAGGATTCAGCCGAAACCGTAACCGAAACTAGTTCGTCGGTTTCGGCCGAAACCGAAACTCAGCTATTAACTTCATGGCCGAAACCAGAACCGATGTATGACAAGATTTAGATTAGGGGTTTGAATAACATCTCTGTAATGTGTGGTGCAGTGGCAACCCGGACCACTGCACTGTGACTAAGGTTGGTGCTAATGACCAAGTTGTCGATGCGCCATTAAGCCTCGATCCCCCCCCCCCCCCAGAACCGATACCGAAATTCGGTCAACCTCTACATTGGCCTTAGGTTATTTTAATATTTGGTTTAAAACATGAGGTTACAATGAAGGCAGAGAGGTCTGTGCAATTAAAACAGCAAAGATAATCAGTATTAGCTTAACTTAATTTTATACGATGTACGATTTAAACAAATGGTTTAAAAAAACAATCGATGCAAAGCTTTCTTTGAGGTGGTTTTCACTGCTTGAAAAGTGTATTTCTGTTCGCTCTGAAGGATAAGTAAATTCCTTGAATACGTTCATCACTGGGAATTGTAAAAGGGTTTAGTCCACTTGTCAGTACAGGTCCTTGAAATATTTGTTTAATGTCACAATTTCCACCTCAGGTTTTCCACCTTAGGTTGTTGTAAGAAACTTCACTTCAACCTGTTTTACAGGACCACCTTCTTT
This sequence comes from Lithobius niger, assembly GCA_023313725.1. Taxonomy (NCBI): domain Eukaryota; kingdom Metazoa; phylum Arthropoda; class Chilopoda; order Lithobiomorpha; family Lithobiidae; genus Lithobius; species Lithobius niger. The sequence goes on along the minus strand of JAHWFP010070062.1, from coordinate 7,837 downwards.
TTCTTCAAAGGTTTTAGTAATTAATCCATACCAGCAAGATTCTTCAAAGTAGATGGCGAAGTATCCATGCAATTTTATGTTGCGTAGTGCTGCAGTCATCTCCTTTTTCAGCTGGCGGATAGTTTGTGGTCGTGAAGATGTAGAGCTACGTCATCCATCTCGATGTCTGATAAAGAAGAATTGGCTGATGTATCGTCATAGACGGCGTCTTCGGATTCAGAAGTAGATAAAGGTTCATAACTTTTGCTTTTGGCAGTTTTGGTGCTAGTTTGGTTTTCTTTCGATGCTTTTGTTTTCTCTATTTCTTTTTTCCATATGCTTCGTTCGTGCTCTTCAGATGTAATTACCGCAGCAGTCATGTCACCTTTCCTTCGTGTCTTTGATGTTTAACGATTTGATTCTGGAGATGAAAAATGTTTTAATGACCTCTTCAAAACTAGTTGGGGTGCTTCTTACACTTGTTGGTGTCGGAGCTCGTGTTTGGCTTACAGAAGCTTGGTTGTCTGATGTGCTAGCATGGTTGTCTGCTGCACTAGCTTGATTGTCTGATGCGCTAGCTTGGTTGGCGGAAGTCTGCATCACTGGTGATTCGTTTGAATTTTCGTGTCGAACTTCAGCTCCATCTTGTTGTTACAGTTGAGATTTCGACTCTTCGTATCGTGCTAGTTTTACAGGATCAAACCATGATGTTGGGTATTTCTGTCTGTCTGTTCATGGGAAAAATTCCACAGCTTTCAAAACCAGCTTTGATATTCTTAGTGAAAGTGTACCAAACTGATCCAAGAAGATCGGCGAAGTCACTTTTTGTCAACTTGAGTTATGTTGTTTCTGCCATGCTACAAGCTTGGGATCCCATTTTCCTTTCAAAGGGGCAAAGCAAGCTTTATCCAACGCTGCAGCTTATTGGTGGTGTGAGGCAGGAGTTTTATGATAGTGATGTTATTTTCCCGGGCAGCAAGTATGACAGGAAAATCAAGATGGAACAGATGACCATCGAAGATTAACAGCAATGGTCTTTCTTTTACAACAGAGCAAACATGGTTGAGGTATTCTGTGAATATGGTGTTGGTTATCCACCCCTTGTCTGAGACTGCGCAAAAGGTTCCAGGAAGGTCATTTGATCCTTTCCATGTCGACTGTAAGTTGTTGGCTTCAAAGATAATTAACGATGACAATGCACGTCCAGCTGCTGATATATAGTATTTTCTCGCCCAGGTCCTTGTACTGTTCGATGAATGGGTTGTCCTTTGCCTGCAACAGCTTTTGTTAGCGACAGGTCACTGGGGAACCCACTTTCATCCAGGTTCCAGGTGCACTCTGGTCGGCTTGCAATATCTAGTTTTGCAATTTCTGCTTCTAACAAGCCGTTGAAGCTGTATATGATAAATGAGTCACTGGTGGCAATCTGCCTTGCTTTTTCTAGATTTTCAGGCTTCTTCACAGTCAATTTATTCCGTTTCGTAAAACTTAGAAACCAGTCTTCACCTGGTCGACCATCTCTAAATCGGTTGGGAATGTCGTTAGCTACAACATAGTCCTGAACAAGATCTTTTAACTTCTTCCCTGCTAGTGCCAAAACCCCATTTCGCCATTATTTTCAAGCAGTGTGCTAGTTCTTTTTTAACATCAAGTGAAAGTGTGGTCTTTCCGGTGGAAGATCCTGAGTGAAGTCCTCTAGATTTCCGTGACAGAAGTGCTTTGTCCAAGAAGAACATTGTTGCTGCCTGATTCAGTGACATGCCGTCCTCCATAGCTTTCAGGGTTTTCTTCAACACATCTGTTGAATACTTCTTCCCTTTCGGTTTATAAACACCAGGCTTGGTTAGGTTGTTTTCATAAAATTGAAGCCTGGAAATAGATGATTTCAGATGTTACAATTTCACCCCGGGTTCGTCAAATGTAAGGGGTGAAATTGAAACACCCTTTATACTAATAAATATCTAAACATCACTTAAATTACTTTTACCATGCTTAATAGACACCCAACTTACTCACTGTTTCCTTTTGCGGGGGGGGGTTTGACCCTCCTGAATGTTGTTGGTGTCGACGGCCACTTACGGTCCGGCACTTCCTTGTTGATTGTCGCCATCTTGTTGGTGTTAGTCGTCGTTTCCATCTTCTGCATGACATTGCTCGTCAATTGGGCGATAAGTCTGTCCTCCTGTCCAGTGTTTTTCAATTTTTGCAGGAGGTACAGATGTATGACAAGATTTAGATTAGGGGTTTGAATAACATCTCTGTAATGTGTGGTGCAGTGGCAACCCGGACCACTACACTGTGACTGAGGTTGGCGCTAATGACCGAGCTGTCGACGAACCATTAAGCCTCATCCCCCCCCACTCAGGAGGGGGTGTTAAAAAGAAAAGATATAAAAGTGCAATTTTAGCCAGCAATAATCAGAAAGTTGCCAGTTAAGGGGGTATCCTGCCCTCCCTAGATTGTGAAGTTAAAGCTATTATAGTTGGTGTAAGTGATTGCCGTCATAAAAAATTGCACCCCCTCCCCCACCCCCTCCACTTAGTGAGGTGATTTGCGAGGGTTACTTTAGGAACGCGTTATGAAAAAACTAGACCAGATATTTGAGTGGGGATTGTGCCAACTTCAAGCTAAAAGTTGGTTCTGACAAGCTATCATTTTTAATTGATGTGGGATTACTCGTATTTCGTTTCGGGGCATAAAAGTAAATATTTTTAATTTTTAATGTATGCAGACATGCAAATTATGATATTTTTTTAATGACTTGACCTTCTTTGTTCCTTGGGGTATTGTGAAGGTGTGGTTCAAGTTTCATGCAAATCCATCCACAGGAAGCTGAGAAATGTGTTTCTGAAGTTTGGTGTGCAGCGGAAAAACTAAAACTGAGAAAAACTGCTCCAAAAGTTGAACAACTTTATACAGCTTTACCTTCACTTCTAATAGTACCAAGACTGCAAAATTTGAACCACACCTTCACTGTGCACTCATTATTGAAATCTCCCAAAAAATGTTGTATTTGAGTTACAGTAAACTAAAAATTTAGATAGCCTATATTTTACTTGTAAAAAACCTAAATGTGATAAGCTTTAATATTCACAGAATTTAGCGGTTGAAACATACTACAGAAAGCTATTCCAGAGTAGGTTAGTATTGTCCTGATTTATATGAAGGTCCTCCTTCATTTTATTCCATTTGCTGTTCTTCTCTTGCCTTCTGGCGAGCATCAGCCTTACGCTTCTTGATGGCAATTTCAGCTTTCTCATCACTATTACGTATGCGTGCAGCATCCTTTTTCTTTGCGATGAGCAGTCCGGCTTTCGTCATCTCGATGCCAAAGATATCCATTGCTGTTGTGGAAGAAGCCAGCACACCACCATTGAACTGAGCAACAGCTGATCCAGTAGCAGCTTCAATTCTCATTTTAGGCACAATTTTCTCCAAATTACTCTAATCCCATTTGGATTTTGCGTTCCTCCTTTCAGACATCGCTGCAGCATGCCAACTGAGCCAAGGCGAGTAAATGTGCTGTATTTCAGAAGCCACTTTGTATGTGATCCACATTGTCATGTGCTCTTCGTGTTTGCCAGGTGTCTCGTTCTTCGCTAGTGCTTTCTTGATGAAACACCACGATTCTTCTCCAGGCGGACATCGAGTGAAGTAGAACTGCGTACACATCTGTTCTCATTGCATCGAGATTTCCTTTATTTCTACGCAATGAATTGCCATAATGAATTGCCAAGGTTTAGATTAGGGGTTTGAATAACATCTCTATAATGTGTGGTGCAGTGGTAACCCGGACCACTGCACTGTGACTGAGGTTGGCGCTAATGACCGAGCTGTCGACGCGCCATTAAGCCTCAATCCCCCCCATAATATTGGGTCATAGCTACGATGGCGTGTTCGTTCAGTTTGCCGAGGCGTGACAAACCACCTAGGTGCTGTTTCTTGGCAACGATTCGCAGTGCTGATCCCATTCTTTTTTAAGCATGATTTATGCATTCTTCCTTCTCAACTGTGTTCTCCTTTCCGGGCCCATACACTTCTTCATCAACCAAGTTTTGATGAGCTTTCGAGTCACCATCCGATAACATTGCAGTGTACCGCATGTTGTGCTTGGCTATGCTTCGTCTCCATATGGTTTCAGTTGCACTAACTTCCATAGCACCTGAAGTACCTTCAAAATTCTTTTCACACTTTTCTTCATGCGCTTCTCTCCATTTGTCGTATGCTTCCGACTCTTGATCCATTTTATCACCAATGGTGGCACAGCTGTGACAGGATTTGGAGTAATCTAGCACCAATCCTGTAGTTAGCTCAATGACTACAATAATCCCATAGTTTGAACGATGCCTCTTTTATGCCATGTCCCATCGGAACTCACACTTACGTTGAGAGTGTCTGTTTCTTTTAGGTCAGGATCTAAATCCATTTGTAATTTTCGAACATGTTGAGCAGCTTGTTGCATGTGTACTTCAGCAGTATTTAGATACGCATCACTGACTGCCTTACTGTGTTTATGAAAAGTATCTGTGGTCATACAACTCATATTCATAAACATGGCAAATTTTTCCAACCCAGCAAAACCAACTCCCATATCCACAAACAAAAGCTACAGCCAAGTGTCTATTTATCTCAAATGGAAATCGACTCGAAATTCCGAGCCTACGAGATGAGAGACGATCTTTACGAAATTCGCAGTACTTACAACGAATTTTTAACTTTGAAACGAACGCAAAATTTGATTATTCTACAACCATTTCCGGAGATGTAGTGTTCTTGCAATCAGGGCATGGCATCAAAAAATTGTTCACAAATTCGAGTTGCCTATCGTCAACAAAATGAAAATGACTAGATTTGTTTGTTAATTCATTATCGTTGTGTTTATCAGCATAAACTTTTAATTTTTTATGTGAAGTTCCGCTAATTTTTTCTGGTTTAGAAGGAACGGGGTTTGCTGGAGAATTTGGTGAGGGAACTGACGCCAGCACTTCGTCTGGCTCGTCTTCGGTAGTGCTATCAGTATCAGTTAGGCCTACCGGAGATTGGCGCGCTTAATTCACAACGGCCGATTGCTTCCTTTGTTCCCATTGTCTAATGATCGATTGTTTTCTTTTTGTCGATTTCCCAAATGAATTTCTTCTAGGCATCACGATTTATTTTTTATTTACCATTTTGTTTTCACGATCACACGAACGAAGTGAAAATTGCCTATGAAACCAAGATGGCGGCGCGAAGTGCGCGTTAGCCAATCGGAGCGTGTGGAACGTTCAGGCGGTCGCTCTTAGCCACTATGAAAGCAGTAAAACTTCTTTTGCGCAGGTGTGCAGTGCGCCAATGCCTGGCCCAGTTAGCGAGTCTGCTGATTTAGCAGATTTACGCGCTGAGCTCAGGTCTTTGACGAGGACGGTGGGCAAGCTTATTACTTTGTTGACCCTGCAACATCCATCTCTGCAGGGTCTTTTGGGTCCTTCGGACCCGGTTGCTGCCTTGCCGTCTACATCTGCCCAGCCTGCAAATGCTTCTGTTCCTGCTGCTGTTTCTGCTGCTGCATCTGTTCCCAGGCAGGTTAAGGATTCAGCTAAGCCTCCGCCTGCCCGGAGTGAACTACAGAAAACTTTGAAGAAGAAGGCTCCTGCTGGTAAAGCCTCAACACCACCCGTGAGGACGTCGCCACCAGGAGAGAAGGTGAAACGGTCGTAGAACGGCCAGCTTGCTGAGGGGTCCGTTGTGTCCCCTCAGCATCTTGATACTACTTTGCCCATGGAGCAGGGTGAGAAATCCTGTTCCAATTCTCGGAAACTTTTTCCTCCTTCCGAGGATAACTTCGTTCTGAACCTCACTCCATCTTTTGATTCGGGTGAGCATTCGGATGTTTTCGGATCGCCCAGAGGAGGAGTTGAGGAGAATGATTCAGCCTTCAGCCCACCCTAATGCCTGCGCATGCCATCGTTCAGTGGAACTGCCAAACTTATCGGACCCATGCCGAAGAGCTGCGGCTGCTTTTGTCGCATTGGCGACCTCGGTGCTGCTGTCTACAGGAAACCTGCTTTAAGGCGTCTGATAATCCGGTTGTTCGAGGTTATTCTGTCTACCGTCTGGATGCTGACCCTGTGCCTCGTGCACATGGTGGTGTTGCAGTGCTGGTTCAACACTCTCAGCCACATGCCAGTGTGCCTCTGCACACTAGGCTTCAGGCGGTAGCAGTTCGAGTTTCTTTCCACTTCGATATTACTGTCTGTTCGCTTTATTTGCCACCAGATGAGGTCTTTGGAGTTGGTGACCTGGAGGATCTGGTCCGCCAGCTTCCTGCCCCTTTACTGTTGCTGGGGGACTTTAACAGCCACCACGTCCAGTGGGGGGGACCTCATACTGACAACAAAGGGAGGATCCTTGAGGAGTGGATGCAGAGGGGGTCCGTCTGTATCCTGAACGATGGCGCCATGTCTCACTGTAATCTGGCCACAGGCAATTGGTCAGCGGTGGACTTAGCCTTCTGTTCGCTGGCCATCCCAGTTCATTTCACTTGGGCTGTCACTGCCGATCTGCATGGGAGCGATCACCTCCCCATTGGGTTGTCCACAACACAAGGGGGTTCTGTGGCCTCCAGGCCAGCTCGGTGGGCACTTGAGCGAGCTGAGTGGTCAGCCTTTGCTGGGGCTGCTGTGTTTCAGCATGCGGTTGAGGACTTTTCTGATGTGGATGAACTTTCCACTCATTTCACTGATGTGGTCCTTGCTGCTGCTCATGCTGCTATCCCGCGTACATCCACACAGCCGAGACGAGTTCCTATTCCGTGGTGGACATCAGCTTGCGGACTGGCCATTCAGGCCCGCAGGCGTGCATTGCGTGCATTTACGGTGAGCCCCACTACTGAAAACTTTGTGGCCTTTAAACGCTGCCGTGCCCGTGCCCGGTATGTTATCCGTGAGGCTAGGCGTGCTTCGTGGTGGGCTTATATTTCGTCAATCACGTGCTCCACGCATTCTCAGCAAGCGTGGAGGAAGGTGCGCCAGATCTCTGGGAAGAACGTGCTTTCCCCGGTGTCACAGTTGAAGGTAGCTAATGCCGTGATCTCTTCTGTGCCGGATATCGCCGATTGTCTGCATTTGCGCGGGTCTCGAGTGATGACCATTATGATCCTGGTTTCCTTGGGATTAAGTGTAGGGAAGAGGCTCACTCTCTTGACTTTTGCTCCGATGGGCTAGAGGAGTACAATTTACCGTTTACCTGGCTGGAATTTGTTTCAGCTTTGTCCAAGTCGCACGACTCCGCCCCGGGGCCTGATGATGTTCACTATCAACTGTTGAAACATCTTCCTCTTGCCTCCCAGCAGTTCTTGCTGGGGATGTTCAACCGTGTGTGGGCAGAGGGCTCTATTCCAGCATCGTCGAGGACAGCAGTGGTCATCCCGATTGTAAAACCGGGCAAAGACCCTACTTCTCCTTCCAGTTATCGCCCAATCGCTTTGACTAGCTGTGTCTGTAAACTTATGGAACGGATGGTCAGTGAGCGGTTGGTGTGGGATTTGGAATCACGGGGATTCTTATCTGCGTCCCAGTGTGGCTTTCGACGGTTTCGGTCAACTATCGATCATCTAGTTGCCCTTGAATCAGATGTGTGGGAGGCTTTTCGCCTGCGTCATCATCTGGTTCAGGTTTTCTTTGACTTGGAGAAGGCTTATGATACGACCTGGCGTTATGGGATTCTCCGTAATCTCTATAACTATGGCTTGAGGGGACAGATGCCACTGTTGCTTTCTGCTTACCTCTCAGGCCGTTCTTTTCGCGTTCGTGTCGGGGCGACTCTTTCCCGCTCGTTTGTCTTGGAGAATGGTGTGCCTCAAGGAGGTGTTCTTAGTGTC
>JAHWFP010070058.1:0-25073 GCA_023313725.1 Lithobius niger | reverse complement strand
GGATTGAGTGTTTTTAGGGTTTTGGTATACCCTTCCACAGAAAAGCTGAATCATTAAGTATTACAGACGAAGTCATTTATTTTTGAAAACATCAGATTTCGAATTGAATTTTCAACATTAGATGGTCGAGAGTATACCTAATACAGTTTGGAGTTTGTTTTCTTTGGTTGGTTGCCCGTTCAAAAAAGTGTGGTGATAACTATTGTTAAAAAAGTGTGATGATAACTGTTAGGGTTATGATAACTATGATAACTATGATAACTATTGTTAAAAGTGTGATGTTAGGGTTAAGTTAGAAGTAAGTAGAGTGAGTCCATGACGTTGGGGTCTGTAGTACTCAAGTAATAAAGTAATAATAATAATAATAATAATAATGATAACTATTGTTTAAACTCTCAAAAGTATGGTGATAAGTTAGTTATCATCACACTTTTAAACAATGGACGCTGGTATAATAAGACTTTTTGAGCACCACTTTACAACAATGAAAACGGCAAAAGTAGGATGACAATTGTTAAAAACTATTGTTTGGCTTGCAGTTAAACTGCTTATAACGTGCTGTTTTATTTTTACTCGCGGTGATGGCCCACGTCTTCAGTGTTGGCTGCGAAAAGGAGGCTACAAATAACTAAACAAAAACTAAATGATGGAGCAAACGAAAGCTTGTTCAACGTAAATTTGACACCTAACATAAGCCTACATTAAAAAAAAAAGGCTTAAATAAGAAAAAGGACAGCAAAGAACAGCAGTACGTCACACCAAAAGGCAAACAGCCCAACAAAGCCCATTAAGTATTGCACCCAGATTTTTAAGAATTATTAACAAATGTGGTATCGTCATTAAAATAAAACTAAATATAAGTTTGAAATGAAGATCCGTTCGCTCCGCCTACAATAGGCCCAAAGCCTGTTTCCTACTAAAATAACAGCTTTACTGCCGATAACAAATGGTACAAAGAAACAGAAAGGGACAAATCTTTATCCCCTTAACACCTGCCCCTCGTAATATTGAAGATTTAGAATAGTATTTCAAAATACGATCAAAAACACTTTAAAAACGTGGAAAGATCAACTTTCCTGAGACCCCGTTTGGACTGATAGACTACGCGACATTGCCAACTCGGACGCCAGGGAATTCCATGGCTGTGCTACGCGATTTCAGGATAAGAACTCCGTACGGTCTCTTTTTAATTTTGCGGCGGCATAGGAGTTGAGTTGTGTTTTGATGGATAAACAACTTGACTAAACCGAAAGTGTAAGAGCGCGGCGTCAAAGGATGTACCGCCACGCCAATCGGCACTCGCGGCCGCGCGATCGGAAATTTACACCCAACGCACTAGGTTTAATTCCTCTAAACCATCTTTCAACATGGCGGAGAAAGCAGACGACGCCTAGTATACCGCAGTACTAAACTGGTATAACGGTACTAAATTAGATTTAGTAATTTATTCAATTTTTCTGCTGCTACGACATTTTAACTTGGTTAAACTTACTGTTGTCACAAGAAGATGACTCATTCTACACCGGTTTTCTTGCAAATATCATGCATTCATAAGCACCCCGTCTCGTGTTACAAAAATACGATATTTACTTCCCCAACAATCGGCGTTAAGGTTTCGTTCGACTGTCAAACTTTGTTACAAAACACAATGGCACGTACGCCTGGCAATATAACAATCTCTTATCTTACCTACGTCAAAGGAGGATTTTAGCGAGCGTTAACCGCACCCGGTCATCTGCCCGACGAAGCCCTAAGGCCCTACCTACGTTTGATAGATCATAAACAATGTAGTACAGGGCGTATTTTACAGAAAATTCCATTCGTCTGCGAGCGGATCAACCGCGATACTTCATGGCGGCTTGGTCAGGCGAAAGTAGCAGATGCGCTTTGTATTCTGGGATACATTCGCGAGTCACGCTTGCCATCGAAGACTACGCACTTCGGCTATGCATTTGAGCTGGGAGTTGCTTATCCATCCAAACACAACTCAACTCCTATGGCGGCGGTAAGTTTAAACGGGTGTCCTCTGGTATATGGATTTCCTCGGACACAGAAAAAGCTTTTTGAGTATGCATCAACAGCACTGAGTGAGTATTTATTTCGGGCATAAAGTACAAATTGAATGATGAAGGCCGAGTTTGTGAATTTTTCCTCTTAAAGTTTGTTGCCTCTTAAAGTTGATTGGTAAGTTTATTTGTAGGATTGTTTACTCAGGAAGGTTCGTATGTCGAACTAATGAACTTGAATGCTTTTCTAACCGGAGCAATCCCTTTTTTGGTGTCAATTACATTTATATACATATTTATTTTTGATAGGTATATAGTTATGTGTATTTTTCTATTTGTATTATATTCCTCTAGGAAACTGGCATTTATGCTGAATAAATAAATAAATAAATAAATAAATAAATAAACTAGTCCGCGAAGAATGGAGAAAGTAAGGCGTAGTTTTAGGAGTACACGGTATTTATGCTACACAGAGTTGCATTGATATTTCTCAGGTACCACCGCACCAGACAAACCCATAAAAATATTTGCCCCCCGCCAAAAAAAAATTAGTTTGCGTAATTTTTTTCAACAGATATGCCCAGTGAACATTTTTTTTTTATTTTGCAGAAGTCAGCGCAAAAAATAATTTTTTTTGATAAATGGGTATTTTTTCTAAAGGACGTGGGCAATGCGCCCCTCCCCCCTCCCGTGCAAGCCTATTGAAGGAAGGGGGGGGGGGCGGCTACGAGGTATTGAAGGCGAGGGGTAATCGACTAACAGGAAAATCGCATAATTGGAAGAACGTATACAATTTACAGTATAAAGGAAAATCGCCTGCCCCTCCATTTATGGTTTAATTTTGAGTAGGGGCTAACTCCAAATTTTGTTATGAAGCGAAGTAAAGATTTTATGAAGATTGCAATAATTGATAAACAAACACCCGTCGAAGCATCCAGGGACTGCAGTGAAGCCCAGTTTGCGGCGCTGTGGATATCGTCACGGTAGCTTAACGATTATAGCAGTCAGCATACTACTGTAAAGATCGGAACTCGATTCACCATGACACATGAACATTTTTCGTGCAGATGGCCGCACACTGAGCTCCACTGCAGTCCCCGGATGCTACGCCGGGTGTTTGTTTACAGCTTATTTTTTTTCCGTGCTTTAGTGCTAGATGAACACCAATCCACGCACCTAGTATTTGTCAAGGAGCCAGAAGGAGAGAGGGGACAAATGTACTATGTAAACCCCATCGGAAATTCCTAGGTTCTTTCTACCTGCCATATTCGACATGAGTATGACAGATCACAGGGCCCTTCGCTTTCCGGTAATGCCGGGGGTATCTGGGGCCGGACCCGAACACGGGGTCTCTGGCACATGAGCATTTATAATGTTACGTTCGTAAATGTTGGGAATATGCCTTTCGTGATCACAAGAATTATCCCCCATTGTGCCGAGTAACAATTGAGCCTCATATTGCTGAAGCAAAAAATGACAGAAATATTATCGGGGCAATTGATGCGCCATTTGTTTCAGTTTGACAATTAATGTAATGCAATTTTGCCAGAAATTGTCACATTAGTTTACATTTAATTAATTTTAATGCAAAAAAAACCCTTGAACGTAGAAGGCAGGACGTACGGCTGCCTGAAAAAAAAATTATAAATAAATTCTTAAAATCAGTGAAACAAGAAAAACCCGTGTAACACATTTCCACAGCATTATTCGTGTTGCAGCCTTAATCCACCCAAAACCAAAACTGGTATAAGAGAAGTCGCCAAGTTTCTAAAAAAGGGTCGGCCTTTGAAAGTAGTGATATCATTCAACCAGCGAAAGGCCGCCAAGGTTAATCCTATTAGCCAAATTAATCGCACCTACTAATAGTTCGAAAGTTAATTGAAAACTAGAGGATTACTACTAGGGGTAGCGTTTAACTTGGCTAATAGGATTAATCCTGGCGGCCTTTTCCTGTTTGAATGATATCACTACTTTAAAGGCCGAGAAGGAGAAAGTCATTCATAGTTCCACGCTCGCCGACTGCATTGAGTCCTGTCTGCTGTCACAAGCAAATAGGTAAGACAGTTTTAACAGCGCTTATCCACTATAACACTGGAAATTAAGTTCGCCATGAAATTCCGCAACCCTAGACGGTTATGCTGTTAGATTAAATTGAAAGCGTAAAATTATAAAAAAAAAACAAAAAAAAAAAAGGTGTATCCTGTTCACCAAATCCACTGTGCGGCAAATTTTTATCGACCTAAGAATGATAAAATGTTTGAATCAAACGCAGAATGTTGCTCCATTCACTTCTTTCGGTTTCGTTCAATACCATCAAAATACTCTCTATTTCGAATACTAGATGGCAGGACGGGAGTTTTCGTTTGACGGATCGTGCTGCCATCTATCGAACCGAAACACCACTAAAGCTCAGGCGAGTGAATTTTTTTCCCTCACGCATATCGGAGCTGCGTGGGAATTATTTACTTGGAGAATCAGCTGTGTCAATCATCGCTACACAGTCAACAGTTATAAACAACAAACTCTTTTTTTGTTTGTGTTTGTTTGTTTTTCGTGTTGTTGGGGTAGAAAGACTTGATAAGAGGATGAGATACCAGTGCGTAAAAACCAGGCGTACAGCCAGGGCCGTAGGCAGCTGTCTTCGCCCCCCCCCCCAACTCCCCCCACCCTCCCCGCGAATCCCCGAGACCCTCTCCCTCCCACGGGTTAAAATTGGACGAAAAGCAGCCAGGGCTTTGCAACTTACGAGAAAGATTGATCGAAAAACATACTACAGTTTGACCAGCGATACATACTTATTAACAGGGTCGTTCACAGGACTCCGAGAGGAAAGGGGCAAAGGGGCAATTTCATTTTTTTTTGGGGGGGGGATTTTTTTTGGGGTGTTTTACCCTTTTATGTCACTCTGCGTCTTTCATAGGCAATTTTGGCGGACACGCGACATTTCCCCACCAATGAAAGTACATCAGAATAAAAGACCTTGCACGTTTTATTAACCATCTTAATAAAAACAAATTATAACACACGAAAGAATAACACCGATTCTCGTAAAACGGTAAGAATTCGTGACACATATTCGTGTATGTGTTACGCGCGTCATTTACATTATTTCCGGGTTTTTAACCGTATAGTTGAAGAGATAAGATAACCGTCCTCTGGCAGCCTGTTACAGTTGTTGATAATTCTTGGAGAAATTGAACTTCGCCTGGCCTAAACTGTAGGCTCAAAATGTCTATTTCCGAAAACTGACTGTATAGGTTATCAGCCACTTTCCGAGGAGTGAGATATAACGATGTCGAGGCACGCAAGGCCAAACCATTGTTGTATCTCTCCGAGGAAAGTGGCTGATAACTTATTTATCGCCCAATTTTACCATCTCATTCCGACAACAATTGGATACTTTCACGCGCACAACAAACAACGAATCGTGATGACGTTCTTTTGCCCAGAAAGCTCGACAATACGACAAAGATGTCATAGTTAACAGCCTTGTTTTTCCTTGTTTGTTGAAGGGGTATTCAACGTTGAGTTGAGTACCCCTATACGCTGGACTCTCTCCCATCTGCCTTTATCGGGGAGCTTGTGGCAATCTCGGTGGCTCTGGACATTGGTACCGCTGTCCAGCTACCAGAGTTCATGTTCATGCGCCGGGCAGGTCTTGGGTTCTTGCGTCGTTGTTTCAGGGTGCTTCAATGCACCCACCCAATTGCGTTTGACATTGGGTGGAAACTTTTCACTCTCTCTCATATGGGGTGTGTTGTCTCTGTCGGATGGATCCAGGGCCACTCTGGTCACTTTGGTAACGAACTGGCTGACAGTTTGGCCGAGCAGGGTTCGGAGGGGGGGAGGGGGCACCCAAGGTGAGTTTTGGCCTGGGCCCAGGGGATTTACGGCCGGTGATGGCTAAGATTTGTGTGGATGAGTGGCAAGAGGAGTGGTCAGTTGGTAGGGTACGTCATAAGCTGTCGTGCACCCTACCACGTCGTGTCCCAAATCTCTCGATGGCCTCTCTCGGTGTGATGCCGGTTTACTGTCTAGACTGCGGACGGGCACGTGCAATTACGGGCGCGCATGTTCCGGATGGGTTGGGCACGTACGCCCCAATGTTTATGTGGTAGAGGAGAGGAAACCGTACGGCCCTTTCTGTTGGAATTCTGTGGGCGTTGGAATTTTGTGTTTGATGGGGGAGGCGGCCCTTTGCTAGCCGTGTTAGATGTTGCGCCCCATTCGGCACTGGCGAGTGGGTGTCTGCGTAAGACGGTGGGGATTTGTAAGGCGACCCAGCGATTCAAATAGGGGTAGGTAGGGGAGTTCCCTATGGTCCGACATATAACGGGAGGTGTATTGTTTATCTGGTTGGTAGATGTATTTTGTTTGGAACATGGGTACTCCGGGCATAGGTTAAGTTAGGTTACGTTTAGAGTGAGTGAATAGGTTGTAGGCCTTGAAATCTCAATAAACTAACCTAACTAACTAGCTAACGTTGAGTTTTCGTAGCTTGAACGGTGATGGGTCTTCGAAATCAATCAACAATGCTCTGGACACGAAAATGTTTTTACAAGACGCTGTCTGAAGGGAGATGGGGCACTTCAGAATCGAGTAACAATCAACAAGCATGAGCAGAGATATTGTTGGAGCAGCGTGATATCCAAGAGCAGGCGTGATATCCGATATCACCGTCTTCCTTTTACATCTCAGTCCTAATCCATTTTTGCAACGCCGTTGTGTTCCATTGTTAAAGGAGGACTGAGATCGTGAAATTGGGTGATAAGCCCTTTTACCAAAAAACTGGTCCTGCCCTCAAACGATGGGTCGGGAGAGGGAGGATGGGGTGTATGTGTCTCTAAATATCAGGTACGGCTACTTAAAGTCGGGTTGCCACCGAATGAAACTGTGCATGCATCTAGTATTACCTCGTTATCTATAGCTCTTGCTCACAAGCAAGCAAAGGAATGCACAAAGAAATATATTTTAACGCGACAAACAAGCCACGTGCTTCATTAGTTATTTAGCAAAAATTGGTTGGTCCTCGTGCACCTGAAATGCACAAAATGCAAAAGTTAACGATATTACTGCTACTGGATGGCGCCGCGGCATTTTCTTTATTTTCTACCGTGGTGACATCCAGTGGCAGTAGTATCGTTATTCTTTACAGCTTACTCCCAGGTTCACGAGGATGTACCAATTTTTACTCAGTGATCAATGAGACACGTGGATTGTTTGTTGTATTAAAAGAAACGTCTTTGTCCATTCCTTTGTTGAGCAAGCGCTAAACCATGGGCAATAGCTGTTTGCCGTGACGTCACCATGACGAACGAGAACAACGGCTGTTTGGCCGTCTGATTGGACTAGCCCAGTCACCTGATAAGCACGTCACAACAAACAGCCATGGCGCGTGGTATAGAGAGTGCTAGATGCCGCAGACTTTCATTTTGTGGAAACTCGCTTTAAGTATATGTTACCAGTCACCTTTCCGAGGAGTGAGATATAACAATGTCGAGGCACGCAGGGCCGAGCCATTGTTGTATTTCTCCGAGGAAAGTGGCTGATAACCTATTTATCAACCAATTTCACGATCTCAGTCCGACAACGATAGTGTAACACGCACACAACAAAAGACGAAGAATCGTGCTGACGTTCTTTTGCTCAGAAATGTCGACAATGAGAAAAAGATGTCATTGTTGACAGCATTGTTATTCCTTGCTTAGTGAAGAATTCTGTGCTCTTGTTTATTGATTGTAACGCGATTCCAAAAGACCCTATCACCGTTCATGCCGCGGAAACTCAACGACGAGCAGCCCCTTCAAACAATTTCTCTAAAATTTTTTTTTAGGGGAATTTTGTTTGAATAGGTCTGTTTGGCGTTGAGTTTCCACGGTACTGAATCGTAAATAACCTTTACGATTCAGTGTCATAATGTTTTCGTGCTACAAGAAAAAATAAATAACAAAACGAAAGCATTTTTTCTTGCTTAAGCAAAACAAGCTCTTCACGGTGCTGGTCTTAATTTTAACCGAGTCTGTAACGTCCTTTTTAACATCTGGAGCAAGCTTGGTGTTCTTTAAATCATTAGCAGGCGTGATATCCAGGGGTGATATCCGATATCACTCCTCCTTTTGCGTCTCAGTCCTAAACCATTGTTGCAATATCGTCGTGTTCCATTGTTAAAGTAGGACTGAGATCGTGAAATTGGGTGATAAATCCTAAAAAAAAACCTGGTTTTAAGACTGCCACAAAGTTGAACAGTAGCGTGCACAGACCCCCCAAGAGTGAAGGGTAACTTTTAGTAAAAGGGCACATTTTTTTCTACGGACTTTTTTGCGTACAAAAAAAAAATGGATAGGAAAGAAGTCCCTAGGAAAAGAGTCCATTAGAAGCCCAACTTTTCTTAGCCCTTCTTTGGCCTTTTCATGCCCTTTTAGCCCATTTTGGGCACTTTTTCGGCTTTTAACTGACCCTTTTCCCAGGACTTTTTTCCTATTTTTTTTTTACCCTTTCTTAGCCTTTTCAGCCCTCTTTAGGCCTTTTTTTTTAGGCCGTTAAGCTGTTTCTCAGGCAACGCTGCATCAGCAAATGCCGGCACAAAAAGGCCTTTTTTTTTTTTTTTTACAAAAAGGGCAATTTCCGAAATGGGCAGGTGCGCTGCTCCCTCTCTTGTGCATACCACTGACGTTGAAAGTACTTCAGTCTTAGTCTTTCAAAGAGTGTTGTCAACTGAGCAAAACATTAGATCACTTAATCCCACCGAGTATTAGCGCAAGGGTTAATTAAATGAAAAACTAAAAACTTGACTTTGGGTAGCATTGTTTAAATTCTTCCTTTAACGTACGAAATATTTCGAGTTACTGGGAGAATGTTTTGTCTGGTCTACCCCTCCTTTGAAAGGTCGAACCGTTTTCAAATTGACGGCGCTTTTTCCAGTTTTTTTCATCTTTTGTATGATATCACTTCTTTTTTTTTTTTTTACTTTCACATTTCTTCTTCTCGATGGCGTTATTTCATTAGAAATATTTCGACATTTCTGTACTTCAAGTGAATTCAAAGTTACAACATTTTTTTTATTGTTGTCAGTGAGGTATTTTTGTTGTCACTAAGCTTGCCAAATATTCACGAACCAGGGTTTTATTTTTTTTACGTGAATATTGTTGTTGACAGAAGTTAAAGAAAAAAGTACTACAAAATTGTGTGGTTTTGTTGACACGAGAACCCGAGAGACCCGAGCGACTCGGGATAAACCTTTCGCCCGGGCGAGCTGGATTTTCGCGCTCTTCACCCCCCCCCCTCCATTATTTTTATTTTTTTTTTAAACCTTATTTTGGCGTTTGGCACCCCCTCCCTACATTGATAACCCCAGGAACTTTACCGAAGTACAAAGTAGCTATTAAGGGCGTAATTTTTCTACCGCTTTTATGCAATTTTTGACCGCATTTGTCTCCTACCTACAGTCGAAAACGTTGGTTTTTATAATTTCGAATTATTAAAATTAGTCTGCTTCGTGATCCAAGTGACTCCATTATAACTAATGCTTCCCAATGAAAAATATTTTAAAATTTAATAAATAAATGAAATTTGAAATAAGTTTTTGCAGCCTCTCCCATCCCTTCCTATCCCCTAGCCTGGCACGATAACCTTGAGGACACATCACATAATCGCGTTTCACTATACCCTAAAAAACTTCTCCGGCAGCATTCGTACTGGATCTCGCTGATCTGGTACATTTTCTGATGAGAAAGGTACGCGTCACATCTTTCCACGTTCGCACAAAATGAAGTCTCATGAAGCAGTTCTTTGGTAGGCTACTGCATGACGGCGTGGACAGCTAGCTAAGTAATAATGTTTTTGAATGGTGCTAATCAGGCCAGCGACTTTCGGTTTCGGATTTCAGTAAACGAAACTCAAATATCAAAGCCATTTCTTGTTGCTAATAAAGATCCCTTCGTCATTAAAAAAAAAAAAATAAGAGACAAGTAAATAAAAGCAATGGTTTACCTATTTTAGTAGATTTATTACATTTTTTTTTAAACAGAGAACATGCCGTCTCTTTGGACGACTACTTCCGCCTTGCTGTTTTACGATCCGGTTCGAGAGTAGCTTTACGCGAAGCGACGAAAATGGCCTCCGCGAACGAACAGTTCAAGATTCAGACGAGCAACCATGCCTACGCAAATTTGAACAAAGGTAGGCCTTGTTTCGCATTCCTAATTATTATTGTGACACTAACCATATATTCTTGTTCCCAAACAACAACAAGACAAACAACAACAAATCTGGTTTTTAGGGGATCAAGCGAACTTCGTTTGGGGAAGCGTGTGCTTATCTCGAGCACGCTCTTATCTTATCGATTGTAACGCCGGGAATCGGAAATGACGTAGCCATAGGAAGCGTCGTGCGCTATGGTACGGAGGTCGCAAGGGAACATGGCAAATTTCGTCGCGATTGTTGAAGGCCGTTACATGACATTTGGTTGGTGGGGATGGGGTGGCGTTGGGGTGTTAGGAAATAGGTTGTCTTTATTTGCCAGAAAGGCAATGGGAAGATACAATAATCACGCCGTGCCCTTCGTAATTTAATGCGCGTTAGTGGCAATTTTCGCACACACAAAAAATCAAATGTCAGTCAATGTTAATTCGTAATTTGTTGTAGACTGTTGCTTATAGGGCAGTGACACAACGTAGTATTATTGTATATAACTCTATGCTGGTGCCTTAATGGGTTAGCTGCAAGGGGCACTGCAGAGAGAAGCAGAAGGGCGTCATACTGAAACCGATGCTGTGAAGAGTAATTTCTTAGACCTAAAACGCACGATTTTTGTTGTTGGAGAAAACAACGTTTTTTTAAGCCTAAGAAATCCGCTCTTCCGTTGTTTTTCCCTCCACTTTTATGTAGTGCACCTTGTAGTTATGCCCTCCAAAACCCATACTGGCGCCAATATGGCGGCAAATGTCACTGCTCTATAGGACAGTGACACAACGTAGTATTATTGTGTATAACTCTTATGGTGGAGTCAGTAACTGGGTTAGCTGCAAGGAGCACTGGAGGGCGATAAGAAGGTCGTCTTACTGAATCCAATGCTATTAGACTGGATTTCTTAAGGCTATAACGCGCGATTTTTGTTGCTGGAGAAAACAACCTTCTTTTAAGCCTAATAAATCCGCTCTCAAAGCACTGTCTTGACTAGAAGTGCCGTTGTTTTCCCTTACATTTTAATCTAGTGCACCTTGTAGCTATTACCTCCAAATGGTGTCTCGTAGCCAATATGACGTCACTTGACGCTGCTCCGTTCAATAACTCCGTGATGTGAACATGGTCAGAAACGGCAAAATATACTGATGATCGAAAGAAAAAATCCTAGATGACAGGATTCAGTCAGTTTTTTCTCCTTTACTATTTTAAACCCCAAAATTAATTAGAGCACTGGCTCTCAAGGGTGGACGCAAACTTAAAAAATGTTATGGGGGGGGGGGGTGGAGAAATTCTTGAAGAAAGGCGGAACTGAACACATTTATTTTTTTTAGGACTATTTTTCGGGGGAGTGAGTTGCCTTGCTACTTTTGTACTTTGTCCCTGTTGTAGAAGCCGATTGGTTGTCCCCCGACGAAAATCGTATGGGGAAAAAGATAATCTGGGTAAAAAAAAAAGGGCGTCTGTGTTAGAATATTTAAAATTTAAATCATTTACGTTAATCGTCAGATTCGAACCAGTATTTTCTTGGTTTGGAGGCCATGACACTGGGCCATTGGGTTGTGCCTGCTTTCATGATTAGGTTTCCGTGGGGTTCTCATCACAAAGCTCCAGGTATAGTTTTTCTCTCATTTCATGGTGATATTTTTTTTTACCCGATTTGCGAGTTTTATGTGAGATCGTGTAAAAAAAAAAAGTTTCATTTTCATAAGTTTCATTTTCGCCTTAGGAGTAATGTGCGTGTAACAAAAGAGTTATTACGGCACTTTTATTTTCGTATTTATTTTTGTAATTGTTTTTACGGGAAAATGTTTTTTCTTAACTACAAAAAATAGAACTTTTTTTCGGGGTTTCTAGTGTGGGCAGCACTTTGATTTCTGGGGCAAACGCTTGTAGGCATCTATAGCAACACTGCCAACCGTCGGGTCGTTCATACTTCGGTTAGGGTGCGTCACTGGTAGATATGTTTGTTTTCTCTCTTCACGATTGACCTTAAAGGTACATTCCTCTCGGTTGGCGTTCCTGTATGGCTTAGTTTGGCAACATTTTAATTCAGATGTGTGCCAATGTTGGAAATGCATGCATTTTCCAATTTTTCCCCTCGTGTGAAACTAGATTGCTACATTCACTCTAACATTGTAAATATCGCAAACGCTATTTGGCGCAGGATGCTCGAAATTATTGGGAAGGCATGTCCCTTTAACTGTCATGGGAAATAAGACTTTTGAACTTATCTTTGGCTTGAAAAAAAGGCAAGATTTATATATATATATATTTTTTAAATTTTCGGCATGCCTTTTCTGACCATTTTGTGGACTTATTTCAGGCTTATGTGTATTTCTGTCGCTTTTAGTCTTCTATACAGCCGTACCGGCCGAGAAGATTGTTGCAACGACTTTGTCCGTCCGTCCCGTCGCTTTTTTCAACTTCGCAACGGTACCAAATAGAGACGACCACGGTTTACAACGTTAGATTCAGCGTCAAAAGTTGGCTTAAAAACACGGCAACCAAAAACATGGTTACTTCCGGTAGGCTGCCTCGACGTAACTAAAGGAAATAATTAGAAAACAAAAACGAGCTCGTTTGATGTTCAAGATATGGCTTAACTGATCCGAAGTCAAAACAGCAAACTTTCCTGTAAGGTTTCACTTACCACATTGTTGCTGTACTGTTTAGTCCACGTGAATCCTTACTGTTGTATTCACATGTTTTTGCAGTTTTCCGTTTAAAACACGATAGGTCTAATTGGTTCATTCTACTTGGCTGAACGACATCGCTGAAAAATCGTAAAAACCGTACTTTTAGCGTGCTTAGTACAGACCCACAGATCAAGTAATTCAGAGTTCGTGCGTCTCCTTGAAAACCTGGAAATGTCGTTGATAATAAAAACGAAATACCAATCGTGATGTCTTGAATATGACATCTTGAAGAGTGGTGTATGTATGAATACGATGAACGGAAAGGAGACGACTTGACTAGATTAATGCTGAAAATTTGGCCCCGAAAATGGGCGAGTGTGTAGCCTACACTATATTATTCTTAAAATAATTTTGAGAGCTGAGATATGGTTTTAATTTTTTTTTACGTGTCTAATGGTTGAATACAGCAGTAAGGTTTCACGTGGACTAAACAGTAGAGCAACATTGCTAGAAGTTTATTTGAGTTACTTTGCTATTTTGACTAAGGATCAGTTAAATCTTACCTTAACCATCAAACAAGCTCGTTTTTGTTTTCTAAATCCTGATACTTTGCCATACCAAGTTGATTTTCTGTATTCGTTACAAATGAACTGAATTTTGCTCGCTTCGCTCGCTCATTCAGTGAAAGTCCTACGTTTGGAAGTTGGTTTGTCTGCAGCTCTCTATCAGCGGCTTTGTCCGTTATTTGTAATCATGTCAAAAACCAAAACTGGTAAAAGGGGCCGCCAAGTGCCGAATGGTTTGGCCCTTCAAAGGCGTGATATCAATATATCAAAACATTCACCAAGTTAATCGCACCACTTAACAGTTCGAAGGTTAAAGGGAAACTAAAACATTGCTACTTTCGGTAGCAATGTTCAAGTTTTCATTTAACGTCCAAAGTATTATTCGGTGCGATTAAGTTGGCGAATGTTTTGGTGTGTTGATAGCACTCCTTTGAAGGGCCGAACCATTAGGAACTTGGCTGACCCTTTTACCAGTTCTGGTTTTTGATATGATATCACTGTTTTTTTTTTTAATTGTGTATTGACTCAAATCCACTACCGTGCAGATGTGTAATAAAGTGCCACGTCAACAAGAAATTGGTTTTCAACAATTTGCTACTACCTTTTGCCTATAGGCCGAACCATTCTCAACTTAGTCACCTCTTAATAGGTTTTGGTTTGGCTTTAATTTCGTTGTAATTTGTTTTATTTAGTTAGTTTAGATGTGTTGATATCACTCCTTTGAAGGGCTGAACAACTCTGAACTTGGTGGGCTCTTTACCATTTCTTGGCTTTGTTTGTTTTGCTTTGTTTTTACAGTTTGTTTATTTTTTGTGAATTGGACTTGAATACAATTTCTTTGGCAACGTTGTTTAGATTTATCGTGCTACACTAGTGTGCGTCTAGGCACGCTACGTCGGTATCCACGTTCTCTTGTCCGAACTTTGGCCGTCCAATGAGAGACGATGCCGACAATACTAACAATGGTTATAACAATATTTTCGTACTTACGCGGCCTCCCACGCCATCCCCGTTCGCCTCCAGGCTCCAAACCTTAAAAGGAACGCAGTTCGTATTCTATTGCACCCATTCGTCCAATTTCATAGCTGGAAGCCTTCCCGTTATCTCGGTATCAATGAATAATCACCCTATGGGATTTGACATGGGGATGAGCGGACCAGCTAGCTGGCAGTAACTAGCTATAGCTAGCTTAGTAGTAGTAACACATTTGTAACGTTATTGAGGGTCAGATTTTGCATTGAAAGCAGCTTAGCTGGCATTCCTACAGCTAATTTTAATTTTTGTTAGGTGGGTCATTGCGCTCGATTTCAACACAATTTAAGCTTATTCAACACAATTTATCACATTATTATTTTTTCCCAAGCACTTGAAATGTGTCCAACTATGCTTCAGGATGTAAGGGCGCGTTTACGCAACGAGACCGTCTTGCTCGCCGAAAGCTATTTCCTAGACAACCATTATTTATTTACGATGAGGTTTCCCCCGTCAAATAAATGAAAGCGGTAATAAACAACAAATTAAATGTGTTATAAATAACAACACGGATAAAGAACAAAGTGCAACAGTAATTTTAAACATTGCTACAGCATTGTTGTCATTTCACACTATTTCGGAAATTTACTATTCTTTCTCAAATAACAGCTTCTAGCAGTGATCAAACAACAGTAGAATTAATAGCGAGAATTCAAAATCCAACATGGCGTTCATTTCGGGGTTATCGAATCGAAGATAAACAATCAAATGACGGCATTCAGAAATCAGTCTGTCGTCTTGTACTGCAATAAAAATTGTTTTCTTGTTGTCATAAATCGCCGCTGTCACACAGCAAGCATCGTACTTCGTGTCGTGAGGCACACCGAATTCGCGTCGTTGTCATGGTTACTATACGTGTATACAACTGGAAAGCCCTATGCTTCGGTAAAGGCGAGAAGCAGCTTGAAGATTTAGTATTAACGAAGTAAAAGCTAGCGAGCGAGAAAATTGTCATTGCATAAATCTGCCCTTAGACACTGGCACTATGGCGTCGCGATACAATTGTTTACAACCTCGACAATTGAATTGATGTGATGTTTGTTGCCTAACTTGGCGCGACACACTAGCGTGTGTGTAGATATAGGCCGACAAGTCCAATGGGCAACGGACATTATTTAACACGGGAGAGTGATGTGAAATCATTATATAAATCTTTTCTTAATAAGGATAATGCTTCCTCTTCACGTGAGGGTGAATTGTGATCTCGCCAGCATTGTTAGCATCTGCTTAATCTTCATTCAATCTTCATACTTGGGTGGGTGACCGCCTGGGAATCTGGCTGTTGCAGACATAGGGCCTTAGGGCTTCGGGCAGATGACCAGGAGTGGTTAACGCTCGTTAAACCCTTTAACCCTTTAATCTTCATTGTACGCCTTGGTCTGGCGTTTGCTGATTGGCATTGTTGCGTAAAAACAATGTTTAAAACAATGTAAAACAATAAAACGGATCGTTCAGGGTCCCGTAACTCCGGAACGGGACAGCCAATTAAAATTTCTATTTCTATAAAGGGCACATCTCCGGAAGTAGATCTTTCAAATGAGCTAAGAACCAGCTTTCTACGACAAATGGTTTAGTCGGTAGAGACGATTGTATAAACGTGTTCAAAGTTCCCCATCCCCATCGTATAAGACAAAAGTGAAACTCACGATTTCAGTTTACGTTTAGATCTCCAGTGTGACAAATCGGAAATTAATAAAGTGTTGGCCAAGTCACACAAAGCTCACATACCAAATTTCAGTGGAAAATGTTGAAAGACGGCGGAGAAATTAAGCATCGAAATTTCAGCTTTAACGTGGGAGACTGAGGTCAAACCTTAAACTAAAGGCTACCGCCTGTACTAATAACATTTGATCGTCGAATTGAAATCATAAGAATAAGCACAGCCGTAAAAACAAAGGGATTTTAGCTTCATTTAAAAATCTCGTTGCATTGTTGCATGAATGAATACGCTTACCGTCAAACCAAATTCTCCATTAAGCCCATCTGCTACTTAACGAAATTAGGCCTAAAAACTGAAAATTAGGTATAAAATCACGTTACCATGGCAACGTCAAGTTGCTACGAGTCGCTGCTGGCTTCCTCAACAACACTGTATTATGACTCCGCCTCTGCATTGCGTCTCTCCTGTTACTTCCCTTCCACTGATCTATATACGTTTGGCATTACGTAGTAACACTGTAACTATGTGCCCGGAGGTGCACCAATTTACAAAAATGAACAAGTAAATGCAAAAATTAAAACTGCAGGTACAAATTAGGCCTAAAACCTGACAATTACGCCTAAAATGTAAAAAAGGCTTAAAGCTAATATATTTTTAACCGGCAATTGTGATGGTTACTGCTTTTAGATTATATAATAGAGATTGCTGTTGCCGTGCGTGATAGAGGTGTGCGCCTCAACATTGGAAGTAGCGAAACAGTATAGAAGACCGGTTGCGACTAGTACTAGCTGCAGCCGCTGGTTTTTTTTTTCTGGTGGCGACGCTTTAACAACTCAACACACCGCCTAAATCCTACGAATGCAATATCGGACACACGATAAAAGACCCAATCTTATTAAAATCCAGCACTATTTATGTCTTTAAAATATTAATTAACATCTTTAGACTCGTATCCACGTTCGTATAAATAATTAAGCAAATAAAAAAAAATCGCTGCTAATTCCGTTGAGTAAACAACGTGAGCTTTTAAAAATGCAAATCGTAAATTTTTGATAAGCACGGCACGAATTACCCCAAGGGGTTCGTTTAAGCGCGCCTGAACGAAAAATAGTATGGTTTCAGACCGTTAGGTGGCAGGACGTGTCGGTGTTGGCTTCTCTTTGTTGTGCACTGTGTGTGCAGTTGTCCCCCGCTGCTTGGCGGGCCGCACCCCCCCGGGTTGCTCAGCGCTTCCACGTACAGGGAGTTCTTTCTCCCTTCCAGAAAAAAAAAGAATGCTATCAAAGGGAAGCAACAGGGAAATAGTAAGGAATATCTCTATTAGAATTGAATAGAGTAGAACACAACAGAGCAGTGACATTTGCCGCCATGTTGGCACCAGTATGGGTTTTGGAGGGCATAACTACAAGGTGCACTACATAAAAATGGAGGGAAAAACAACGGAAGAGCGGATTTCTTAGGCTTAAAATAACGTTGTTTTCTCCAACAACAAAAATCGCGCGTTTTAGGTGAAAGAAATCACTCTTCACAGCGTCGGCTTCAGTATGACGCCCTTCTGTTTCTCTCTGCAGTGCCCCTTGCAGCTAACCCATTAAGGCTCCAGCGTAGAGTTATATACAATAATACTACGTCGTGTCACTGCTCTATATTACATTGAAATAGACTCAACTCAATATACTCTTCCCTCCACCAAATTCTAACCCGGGCTGTAAGAAGCCAGAGATGTATGTACATCAGACGGGACCAGTGGCGCATCCAGGATTTTGTTTGGGGGGGGGGGACGGGCCCGGAAGGTAACGCATTTTTAACAATGTCAGCGATTTTTTTATACCTACAAAACGCTTAATTCGAAAAATTTTCTTAATGTCAGCAAATGCCGTAATTCTTCCGTCAGCTTCAATCCAAATAATTTTACTCACATCGGGAGGGGTTGGGGTGGAGGAGAGAAAACACTGGCTCGGACATCGAATTCGGGTTGTGAGAGCATTGTACGGCCGCTAAAAATTAAATTAAGTGGTTCTCTGGAACGCACGCATGGTTTTTTTTTCTTAACGCATTAAAACGTTTTTCATGACTTTGTCTAAAAAAAAAAAAAATTCCGATCACGCATCAGCACTTTCACCAAACATTTCCTGGCGCCGATGGCCACATCAGCCCCCTGCTCCACTCACATGATCGCCTCGAAACGAATGTAAGGGTCGTTCAGAGGCATGTCATAACTAAAAACTTGGATCTAAAAAATGACTTTTATCAAATATGCAACTGTTGCAAAGCTGATCGTGGCATTAAAACACAGATGTTGGAATCCACAACAAAATGTAAGCTACTGAGTTCGTTTTGTTTGGTAAAAAAAAACAAAAAAAACCATCGCCCGCATCTGAAAAATCACGAATAAAATGTAAAATAAAAACACCGCCCGCTCGCGTCAATTTTTTTAGTACCACTCCTGAGAACCAATCAATTAATTTTTAGCGGCCTAATATAAACCAAACTTCATCATTCATGACGCGAAAAAGACGAGTCTTCTGAACGCAGTAGAAAAAAAATCGAAGTGCTTGCAATTGCTGTTTTACTGTTAATCTAGGGTCTTGGGAGGGGCATGTGCCCCCCGTTTGGCCGCCCCCTCCCCGGTGGCCTAGAGAGTACGCCACTAGCCGGGACCAAGACGGCTATCGAATCTGACGTCCCCGTGCTCGCGGTATTCGAATTAATTTCGCGCATGCCAATTTTTTTGACATTCCTCACTTCCCTGTCACATTGCCAAACGAAAAGTTTTAAATTAATGTATGTAAAATAAACAATTACATTTCAGGTAGGTAGCAATCAATATTCCTCATTTTAGGCCAAGCGAGCGACGCGAGCGAGGTTGAATTCTCAACTGAATTTGGAGTTGATGCGTCTGTTGTCTATGGGTATCCGTGTGCGTTTGTTTGTGTGGGGACACGCTTTGTTCTAATTTGGTTGAAGTTTCACGACTTTAAGGGGTCGTTGCGAGTGGAATTTATGAGCTCGAAGATGAAATTCTTGGCTCAAATAGTTTCAGTGATACTCGCCTTTTCCGTTTTCAACGGCTAAGCCAATTTTTAGTACCGGCGGTAAATGAGCCCAAAAGATAAGGCTAGTGGCCCCGAGAACTGCAAGAGCAACGCAAAACTATTTGCCATAATATACCATAATACCATAATAGTGAAAGTTCTTTTAGTGTGAAGAATGCAGAAATTGATACTAGAAATGTTTCAACAAACTACTATAACTGTAAATTTCACAGATTTGAAACAACACCGTCGCTTCTTATCATTTACACATCAAATCCAGCACGTTGCGGCAGAGCTGTCTCGATGCGTTCTTGAAGGTCGATGTTGGGTTCGTTCGCAGGGCACTGGGCAAAAATCACAGAAGTAGAGCACAGCAGAAATTGCGTAATCAGACTGCTTACGAAAAATACTATGAATTAAACTTTACCACGCGCTGGAAAATACATGTATTGTATTGTATTGTATTGTAGCGTTTTTCGCTCGTCCGACTAACTGAACTAAATAATTCTCTGATGTGCATAGTTTTAATAAGTAGGTTTAACTTTTTGTGGGAACAAAGAAGTGGCTATCTATTTTTCTGTGATTTGTTTTCGCTGCACAGTGGTGAATTGGTTGGGTACGGAATTTAAAAAACAAATACAATTATAAAATAAAATAAAATAAATGAAACTACAGTAAGAAGATACAAAGAAACACTTAAAACACGTGAAATGTTTTCGTCTAGATGGCCGCACACTCGGCTTCACTGTAGTCCCCGGATGCTACGACGGGTATTATATAAAACTAGGGGAAGCCCGTGCTACGCACGGTTGGCTTTAGGTGCACCGTTTGGAACGTTTGTTTAATTGATCATGTGTATGTCCATGTTTCACCGAATTAAGTTTCTTCAATCCAATGTTTGCATACACTGGTTAACATTTATAGATTTCTATGAGGGGGGGGGGGGAATGAGGCTTAATGGCGCGTCGACAGCTTGGTCATTAGCGCCAACCTCAGTCACAGTGCAGTGGTCCGGGTTGCCACTGCACCACACATTACAGAGATATTATTCAAACCCCTAACCTAAATCTTGTCATACATAGATTTCTATGAGAAGTAAATAAATACGCTTTTGTCGAACAAAGTTGAAACCTCATCAGCAGGGCATTTAGAACCCATGAAGCCTACCTCTAACAAAAGTGAACACGAACCCCCCACCCCTCAACCCAAAGTTAAATCACAACACTGCACTTGAATATTTTCGTACATTGGATTATTCCTAACAATAGCTGTTTATTTTGTCAACTATCACCACCATCATGCAACTTATTTTCGACATGTATAGCATCTGTGAGTCGTAATACGAATTTTGTTCCTCTGCGTCCCATTTTCGACCCCGGGCACGACGCAGCCCCGACTCCTTTTCCTAACTCAGTCTCCAAACACTGACATTTAAATATTTGTTCGGGACGTAAATAAATACGCTTTTGTAGAACAAAGTTGAAACCTTGAGCCGCGCAGCTTTGGCATATGGCATTGGGAGAGGATGAAAGTAAATCTTAGGCATAAAAATGCCTCATTATTATTTTATTTATTTATTTTATTTAATGTTCTACGAGAGCCTAAAGGAAACAACTCCATATATGTTCTATGAGAGCCTAAACCTAAAGGAAACAACTCCATATGCTCTACAACTAAATTTAAGACTAAAGACTACTCCAACACTAGCACCTACTCCAGCGTAAACAAGATTATTGTGCGTTTGTTTTCACTTAAGAGGTCTTATTGTTGCCGACCACAGGAAAAGTTCTAGGAATTTTCGACTAGTCAGATACGTCCAGACAATTATTTCGGCTTGTCTTAGTTTCTGATAAATTAAAAAAAAAAAGGTACATTCCTCCCACCGCCATTTTTCTCGATCCTCCACAACAAGTATGCCCCCAAAGGTCTATTTACTTCCCGTTAGCCAATCCCTTAGTAAAAATCCGTTTGAAAATGTGGCGTCTATAAGATTTTCTGTCGAGTATTAGGAACTAATTTCATAGCATCCTGCGATTAAATGATCCTTTGCGAGCTTACAGTAACCTTGACGTTTCATCTGTGTGTGTGTGTGTGTGTGTGCATGTACTCATTTTTAATAATTTGCTAATAATTACCATGAGATCAAAAATCTAAAATACTAATGCGGTAAAAATTAAAATTATTTATGCCAATGATCGCCGAAAAAAAAAAAAATGAGATATTAGCCTAAAAAATTATAAAGTGCGTTGTTAAAATACGAAAATCATTCTGGTGTGCGACGACACATTTTTTGCGTTCACACTCTTTCGTCTACTACGCCCAAAGCCAACTGCGATAGCAGCTGCTACTATCTTAGTTGGCCTTGTATTACCACGCAGAGCCGCGCGAAGCGGTGCGATGGTAACATGCGGAGACTGCGATCTACACGTGGCTGTTATAAGGCAGGCGGAATGCACCTTTCAGGTTTAGGTTACTTGTGGCTTACTATTAAGCAGCAATCAGTATGCACAATTCACAATAATTAATATTTCTTTATGCTGTGAAAAAGTGCAATACCTGTCAATCTTTGCATTGTTGTCCCAGCGATGCATCCTTGCCTTGAGATTTCAAAGATCGTCGGCCGCCTCCGTACCCAACCGCGCATGCGCGGTTCTCCCTATATAAGAGATGGTGGTAGTGACAATGGCATCTCTTTGTCTCAACATTGTCCAAAGGTGACTCAAGAGGGGAGGCAGGGCGGGCCCTTAGGTATTGCACTTTTTCAGCAAAAGAAACCAT
Organism: Lithobius niger; assembly: GCA_023313725.1. Taxonomy (NCBI): domain Eukaryota; kingdom Metazoa; phylum Arthropoda; class Chilopoda; order Lithobiomorpha; family Lithobiidae; genus Lithobius; species Lithobius niger. The sequence goes on along the minus strand of JAHWFP010070058.1, from coordinate 3,176 downwards.
TTTTAGCCGGGCTGGCTGGGGGCCGGCAAAATGTTCTTATTATGATTTCTTCTGGAGGACTTGTTTTATGGAGAGATTTGGTTATCAGTCAAATTTTTAAAAATATATTTTAATAACAACCATTTTTTGCTGAGGATCTACTACAGGAAAGTATATGACTGTTCTTAAAGACACACAAATGCAACGAGTCATTAAATTAGCATTATTATATTTTCAAGTACTGATTCTTTATGGCTTTAGCCATTTTTTTTTTTATTCCGCTTCTTGCCGGGCTACATCCGGCAAAAAATAAAATTCAGCATGACGGCGGCGGCTTCAGGGTCCATTACTAGGGATAGTCCGATATCGGTATAATCTGTATTTATAGTTTTTTTGCCATATCGGTATCGGACCTCTAAAGGCTACCGATACAGACATTCGTTACGCCAAGAAACAAACCGTCTTCCCTACACAACTCGACAGCTATAGCGCGGCAAAAGCAACAATCAAGAGAGAAAAGCAAAGCTATTTGCTCAGTTGTAATGAAAATGTACCGCATAATAGTTGTGACGCTCTTTTAAGTTTTACAACGACCTACTTAAAATCTGACTGAGAAGATGAATGTACTGAAGCCATAAGTAGGAATAAGAGAAAAAATACTGTTATTGCTGCACAGAACGTTTTGGAATAATCTTAGCAGACTGGAACCCATGCAAAACCAGAAACTGCAAGTTGCATTTGTATGGAAATTAAATTTTTAGTGGTGTATTTTTTTAATTATCGGTATCGGCATTGGTATCGGTTAAGATCGGATCTAGTCGGTTTACCCTCTATCGGTATCGGTCGCATCGGTAAAAAGTCATATCGGCCGATCCCTATCCATTACCATTAAACAAATACATTTTGACTGGAGTATACACATCGTGAATTCTTACATCACTTGCAGTCTTGAATTCGTGTAAATTCCGGGTCTACTACTTAACCAGGGTTTCCGGGTCTATTGCAACTCAACCAGTTACATTTTGACTGATGTATATCCATCGTGAGTTCTTACATTGCTCCCACTCTTGCGTGTTTACGAAGTAATAAGTTACAAATTGCGCGCAACCTGACTTGCACAATGTTACGCCCAGTTTGCAACCCTACATCTACGACTACGTGGCAAAACCGAAAGCTGAACCGAATTGGAAATAATTGTACCTGTGTAAGTTTAAGCCCGCACGGTCTAACCACTTAACTGCCCAGATTTTGATGTTGTGTGAATTATCGCCTAGTTCGGCGGACTTTTGTGAGTCCTTGTGTTGCTAATAGTCGTAGTAGCGCTTATTTTGCACGCAATTACCTATGTGCTTGAGAAGTTGAGCGTAGGGTCATGTGCCATGTTGGCGGAGGCCTACGGAACATAGAACCAACAGAAACTCAGCTGGGGTAGTCACATTTTCGCCATTATGTAAGTAATGTATTCTGGGATAGAAGTAGGCACTTATTTTTTTTAGCAAAATTAAATAAACAGCTTTCCTTCTGTAGACAGGGGTAAGGAAAAGATCAGCCAAAAACATTATGCTGAGTAACCCAAAACCCATGACAACGTCGAAACAGAAAACTGATACAGAAATGTGTCTTGTGTGCCGAGTTAGCCCCTGTGTATGGTACGTATAGGAACATTCTGTTCAGTTGATTTTGTGGGAAAAAAGGTCACGTGTCCTTTCTATCCCAGAATGCATCAGAACGACAGAAATTGTCGATGTGGGTGGATTCCGCGTTCGGCTTTACGCACAGCCAACAAGGTGGACGATACAATGTCCAACATATTATCGCGTCGATGTTTTTTATTCAAAATCGAACGAAATACGTGTAAATAAACTCTTTCACGACTATTGGACACCACAAGGCCTCATACAATTTCGTTTGGTCATAGGCGATAATTCACCCAAGACCAAAATTCTGGGAAGATAAATGGGCCAAAGATTCTGTTCTGCCATTCTCTGCAGTTTTTTTGTTTTCCGGATTGTCTTGTTAGGGTTATAATCTGCCCAGCATTTGGTGTTGTGTGGATTCTTTTTAACTAGTTGAACGATTGTTTCTGAGTCGTTGTGTTGCTAATCGTCGTGGTAGCATATGTTTATACACATTTCGATTAAAGGTGCCTTTTCACCTTTTCAACGCCTAGATGCATGCTGTACCGTGGTATCTTCGAGCAATATAAAGAAAATAGCGGTAAATTAAAAATGGAACAACACAATTTGCAGCAGCGCCACGATTTTCATAACTAAAACGAGATCACGTGACCCACATCAGCCTATTGGATGACGGAGAACCTGGATCGTGGATGCTATGTTTAGAATGTGGCAACGCTATCGACATGGTGAGCAGGCGCATTTGAGCGTCGGTGTTATAAGTCGAACGTTGGAGTTTCCGACATGTTTACTGAGGCCTATGGAACGTGGAGCCAACTTAAGATTCGGGGCTGAATTTCCGTAGTTCTGTGAGCGATGCATTCTGGGATAGACAAAAAGGTGTCGTTTACTGCCCAATCAACTGATGGGATGGGTACATTTTCCGCACAGTTCTACACAGAGGCTGTAGTTCAAAGAAACGTATCAAAATGAAGATAATCTCTCGAAGCTTCCGGTTAACTATCAACGTCTGTATAAAAGATACGTCTTACTATGACCGAGGGTACACGGAAGTTTCTTAAGTCACTTTATCTAACGTCGACGTAGCTTCCGTCGACGTAAGAGTTGACGCGCTTTAACAACCTACGTGTACCCACCTAAAACCCATTTTCTGCGTCTCTCTAAGAACTGGTTTCCTTTGATTGGTTGAAACGAGTGCGTGTCACGAAGCTAGGGAGGAACTTGTCACTTCCTTAAAACGAAATCGAAAGCCCAGCTATAGTTGAATGGGACGTGGGACTAGAGAGGGGTTTGGTGGATGGGGGATTGGACAAACGCGATGCTATATCGACTTAGCAGGAACCCCCGTGTACCCGTTGTCGTTTTAACTCACTCCAACTTGAATGTTTGTATAACCACCTCTCTCCTAAAGCGACGTGAGTTCCAAGTCTACGTAAGGTAAAACGACGTAAGGTAACGTGACTTAAGAAACCTCCATGCACCCTCGGTCAATGAAGCAGGGTTTTCCAACCTCCTTCCCCCGTCCCCCTCACCACCACGACTATGAGGACCCTCCATCAT
>JAHWFP010070054.1:0-24006 GCA_023313725.1 Lithobius niger | reverse complement strand
TTTAGACCCTTACTCTAAACATTTAACGTTCCGTTTTTGTTTATTAATTCGTGTTACTTTTAGAATTGCAGCTAAACTGTAAAACAGTGCAGTTATCGGTCCAAATTGAAAGTTTAACACAGAAACCCTAGGCTGACTCTTACTAACACTGTTAATAATTGAAACAAATCCTTTAATCTTCAGTCTTGCAGCTGGCGTTTGCAAATTGGCATTGTTGCATAATAACAATGTTTAAAACAATGTAAAACAATCAATCTGGTCGTTTAGAGCTCCATAACCCCTGAACCACTTGACCAATTAGAAAAGGCCTTATGGAAAGGGCACATCTACAGAGCAATACCTGTAAAATGAGCTAAGAACCAGATTCATAGGACAAATGGTTTGACCTGTAGAGAGGACAGACGAAAGTATCCCCAGAACAACAACAACAAGAAGCAGAACAAGAAGTTGTCTATTTGGCCCCTCTCTGTATCTCGGGTTTGGCTGGACCGAATTTCACAATTTTTGGACTGTAGAGAGGCCTTGACTGGTCGAGGCTGGATTCCAAATTTGGTTTTAAAATGTTCACTTTTGACGGAGTTATAAGCTCTCAAAGTTGAGAGTTTAACACAGAGACCCTAGGCTGACCCTTACTAACACTGGCTACCGCCAGTGTTAATTAATAAACAAAAACGTATCGTTAAAAGTTAAAAGTAAGGGTCTAAAAGTCAAAACCTGTAAGGAACACGGACAAGCTTTCACTGTAAGGGTCTAGGTGTCAAATTTGGCCAGTAAGACACTGCTAAGCATTGGACCCTTACTACCCGGTTTTTGAGCAACAGCTGTCCGAGATCGTCCTATAAAGACCCATGAGATGATCCAATGATAGTGGGGTAGTGGGTTTCCTACTTTGCTTTAGGTTGACATTTTTTTTCGGTTTGGTAACATGGCAGCGATTCCAAGCAAGACAACCTGCTACAAGTGTAAGCGTAGTTCAGTAAGCCACCTTTATGCACTTACGTTTCATCGAAGTGCAACGGAGAGATTAAGGTGCTATGCAAGTGATCTGGGGGCGAACTGGGTAGCCGGTTCGAATCCGGGTCATGCCACTCCGATTTAACGTAAGTGCATAAAGGTGGCTTACTGAACTACGTTACTTCTAGTGTACGATTTTCGCTGTTGGCCAATTTCCAATTTTCCTTACTAAGTCATTAACATGATCACCGGGTAGTAAGGGTCTAATGCTTAGCAGTGTCTTACTGGCCAAATTTGACACCTAGACCCTTACAGTGAAAGCTTGTCCGTGTTCCTTACAGGTTTTGACTTTTAGACCCTTACTTTTAACTTTTAACGATACGTTTTTGTTTATTAATCCGTGTTACTTTGAGAATTGTAATAAATAGGTGTGGTGGTGGGTGAGGGGTGGGGTATGTGTGACACCTTTATAATTAATTTGTTGTTTGTTTTGTTGCGCCGCTTTTAAGTTCGGTAAATTGCTATGCTCCTTACTAACCTGGCTATCGCAAGTGTTAACAATAGAAACAAATCCTTTAATCTTCAGTCTATGTCTTGCAGCTGGCGTTTGCTAAATGGCATTGTTGCATAATAACAATGTTTAAAACAATGTAAAACAATCAATCTGGTCGTTTAGAGCTCCGTAACCCCTGAACCACTTGACCAATTAGAAAAGGCCTTATGGAAAGGGCACATCTACGGAGCAATACCTGTAAAATGAGCTAAGAACCAGCTTTACACGACAAATAGTTTGACCTGTAGAGAGGACAGACGAAAGTATCCCCAGAACAACAACAACAAGAAGAAGCAGAACAAGAAGTTGTCTATTTGGCCCCTCTCTGTATCTCGGGTTTGGCTGGACTGAATTTCACAATTTTTGGACTGTAGACAGGCCTTGACTAGTCAAGGCTAGATTCCAAATTTGGTTTACAATTTTTTAATTTTGACGGAGTTATAAGCTCTCAAAGTTGAAAGTTTAACACAGTCACAGAGATCCTAGGTCGACCCTTACTAACACTGGCTATCGCCAGTGTTAATTACCAATACATCAGTATCTTTGGATGTAATGATAACACTGATGATGACACTTTAGGGGCCTTGTATCCGCTTCCTCATGACTGCGTATTTCATTGGTTATCATCTCTGTCTCAGGTGAGGAGGGTCCAACAAAAATGTCCATCTGTAACAACAATTGGATAGGGAAGTCTTTTCCTGTTTTCGTAAACTTGCCATCGTCAGTTCACAATTATTTTCGCGGTTATAAAGAAACTGTTTCCATTTATTACCTTGAGGCATGGGTATTTCTGATGAACCAATGTGGACACGAACTGCTGAATCTCCTCTTCTCTGTCTTATACAAGTTTTTATGCTGTCTTCTTTGTAGCCATCAAACACAATATGCACTGACACCGGGCAGAATGAGGAAGGTGGAAGGCAATATGACAGTAAGGCATTAGCAGAGACACCCCACGTAGGTTTTGCAGGTACAGCATTAACAGCTGCCATACCATCACTAATCCATGTAGCTTTGTCTGGTGCAGAAATTTCTTCTCCCATGCCTCAAGGTAATAAATGGAAACAGTTTCTTTATAACCGCGAAAATAAATGTGAACTTACGAAAAACTTAGTAAAGTTTTGGCGAGTTAACGAAAACAGGAAAAGACTTGTTACTTGTTGAAATATGCAGTCATGAGGAAGCGGATACAAGGCCCCTAAAGTGTCATCATCAGTGTTATCATTACATCCAAAGAAACTGATGTATTGATAATATTAGTGTAAGCACTTGCCCAGCTTAATGAAAAAGGTTGTCAGGTGGCGGTTCATGAATATTGACAGTGTTAGGTAGTACATCAATATAAAGAAGATCGATGAATTTTTGGGTGCAGAGTTGTGTGGCAAAATCTTGACTCTTCACGCCATTAAGGGTTGTGTTGTGACTTCCTACCTTTTTAAAGTTCTGAAAAAACCAGTGTTCTGAAAAAAAGTTTTAAATCATCCTCAGCTTGGTAAAGGGTAGAGGAGTTTAGAAAACAAGAAAAACTTAGCTGTGAAGCAGAGAAAGCTGGTATGCCCTTTCTATAATTGGCTTGCTACCGTGGAAAAGTAAAGGAGGATTATGTAACAACTCGAATAAGAACTGTACGATAGTCAAAAAAAAAAATCGGACGACACAATCGCTTTCTTCTGAGCCTCAGAGCGCTTACCAATATTTGAGCAGAGTTAACATTCTTGTATACATCTAGAGTGCACGTGTAGCCAACTATCCTAGAACCCCCTGAGAATTGTGGCTGGCGGAAAACGCAAGAAGGAAGGCAACCAGTCTGTTATGACGCCACAAAATAAAGCAACTGCAGAAAGAAAAAAGACTGAGGAAGAAGACATGTCCAGTGATGACCAGATGTCTGATTGTGGGAGTAGTGCTTTGAACATTACAGTCAGATAGTGAAAATGAACAATTGGATTTTGAGGAAGAACCCTTATTGTAGAGAAATTGTGTGGCCATGATACAAAGTTAACTTTTTATTTGATCTTTACTCGAACAGAAGCATTATTCTATAAGAAAGAACGTTTGCATTAAAAACCGTTTTGTCGTTTGAAGTGTTAATTCAAGTCCTCCAATAGACCTTTCTTTCATGGCTTTTTGGGTCATTTGGGTTCCTCTCCGGTTGGTAACAAAATCATTGTTTAAAATCAACAACCCAACGTTTTCAATTTGTGGGCCCAATAATGGATTAACATCTGCATTCTTAACTGCAAGTATTAACATTGCACGACTAGCAAATATGCCAGGGACAGTTCGTTTTCTGGGGTCCGCCACTTTCAATTCATGGTTGTAGTAGCAAACTAACCAAGATTTTGAGCCCAGTAATATACTAACAGGACATTTTGAAATGGAGAACACGTTCACAGCTTAATTTAGTTGCAAACCATTTGAATTTAGACGCATGGCAAGTACCTGTACGAATTTTTTCTTTCCGGCGGTGGCCAATTTGAATTTTTGGCTGTAGTGGCTTACAGTCACAGAATTGTGTCCTTTAAGGAGCTAATTTGACTTCATGAAGTGCAAGGCATGCACAAGGGTTGATTTCGTTTCAAACCATTTGAAATTAGACGCATAGCAAGATCCTGTACGAATTTTTACTTTCTGGTGGCGGTCATTTTGAATTTTTGGCTGTAGTGACTTGCAGTCATAGATTGATGTCCTTCAAGGAGCAAATTTGACTTCGTGAAGTGCAAGGCATGCACAAGGGTCGATTTCGTTTCAAACCATTTGAAATTACACGCATAGCAAGCATCTGTACGGATTTTTACTTTCCGGTGGCGGCCATTTTGAATTTTTGGCTGTAGCGGCTAACCGCCCCAGTTAATCGCGTAGTAACATTGATTTTCGGATTCAGCAGGTCAAAATACGTAGGAAAAGTCATAGAACACAAATTAGATCTCAAAAGCCACAAAGCAAGAGGAAAAGACCAGTCTAATAACAAAGCCTACAATTTGCTGGCACGTGTTCTCGTCGAAAATCATTGTTAATCGACTTGACATTCTGATATCTCCGGCCTGGCGCTGAAAAGTAATACGACTGACCCGTTCGAATAAACGACTCGAGTGGAACGTGACGTCACTAGACAATAGTCCTAGTGGCGTCGTAGTGACGTCATGACGTGAGCCCGTTTGCTCGTCCAGCAGTATCTCAATAACTGCTTTATGCTAATTTTGTAATAAGCAGTTACAAATTATTATGGGTTCTCTGAATACTTCAATTAAGTCCATACTTCAACCACATAAGCGGGAGTCAGAGCCTAGAAACTGAGGTTCAGGTCCCTCATCCATTCTACTTTCGCATTGGAAAAAAGAAAACAGTTATCGATACCAATTAGGGTCGTATATTACCTATTACCATTACTTCAGCATAAATGAAGACTTGTACGGAACTTCTGTTCCAGCATTTTTTCTATTCCGCAGGCAACACTTATCTTGAAACCTTGTAAACCTAATGTAAAGCAGTGAATACATAGCTGGCCTTTTGCTTTAGAGATAAAACATATACAACCTTTTGTTCCCAACTCTGAATTTTCAATGCTAATAGTTTTAAGGATAAAATACACGGCTTTAGCAGAAGAACAGTTCAACAATCCATGAAGAAGTGAGAATATCAACCATGCATTATTTATCGCGCTTTAAGTAATGCTTAAAGATACATGGCCAATGTTAACATTTTCTACGAAATTATAAGGATCACTATGGAAACATGCCTCGTGTGACGCTCCATGACATCATGTGCCGAAGAGATTTGAGTCGTAATCCTTAGAATCAAATCTCTATGAAAACAGAGCAAATTAATCGTTATTATGCCTTTATGCTGGCCAACCGCAAATCAGTCCCTAGCAATGGCTACGTAGACAAGGTGAATGTGAGCAAGGCAATCAGAAGGTTTTCGTAATAGTGTAAGCACTCAGAGAATGGACGAGACGTCTCAAGTTCAGAACGCAATTCCAATTCATTCTTTTCAAAGTTGCTCCTCCCAACACCAACTGAGGAACAATTGTCCAGCTCGCCCTATTATACGCGCGTGAGCAGAGGATTTCCGCCAAGGACTTACGTCACGTGACCAGCATACTGCAGCAAACCGGTTCCAACTAGTTCGGCAGTTGGTCTCACTCGCGCAGAGCGTTTGGCAATCGGCCAATTCCCGTGTTAATTGGACGAGCTCAAGTAATGGCAAGGTGCACTGCGAAGTGTTGGCTTCGTATGGCATCTAGCATTACATGTAACGCTCGTTACAATAGGATTTGCTTCGAGATTCGTGCATAAAAGCATCTCACCGGTTTCCACCTTTTGCATTTTGCATGACGTCACACCTCTATAGGTCCATCCAGATCCAACATGGAGCCGAGCAATGGTGCGTTGATAAGATATTGGCTAAGGTGTTGCTGTGGTCGAACATAATTACTGGTTCCTCAGTTTACAATGTAAGTGTGAGCTTTTTGAATTTATAAAGGGTTTTGGAATGAGTTAGTGTTGAATTACGTTGTTTAGATCCATTCAAAAACGTGCAACTACATACATGAAAAGCTCATGGAGGTTTGCCTGACTTCAGAACACACCTTTGTATTGCATTCAGGTTCCACCAACGGATGAGGAGGAAGAGGACGCCATCTTGCGCAGTGCACTCTGGGTAGTGAACACTACGTCATTCGCTCTAATGAGCTCGGGAGCCACCTACCTTAAAAGATGTATAACATTCCATCAACTTTGGCTTTAGGTCAAAGAAGCCCTATACAAGTTGGTGATGTGCGTGTAAGCTGTTATTATCCACTCATCAATAAATTGAATTGAGTTGAATTGACTCACTAAGAAACTGCGGTGTCTTTTAACTGTAAGAAGAGTTCTGCTGTTTTCAACTTAGTTATTGTGGGAAAAAACACACAAAAAAAAACATGCAGATATAGGGAATAGCCACCCAATCAAGTAGAAAAACTCATTATTAAAATGTCAAAATACATTGCTGTTGAAAGATTTATGAACAGCTCCCGAAATGAAGATTGGCTGCCCGTCCTGTTGTATTACAAATAAAGGCCGAAGTCTCCAAAAGAGAGCTTAGGCAAACCAACTTTCAGTAGAAAGACTTGCACCAGGGGTGAATTAATAAAGCATACACAGCTTTCATTTCGTCCTGCTTGCACTGAATAAGCGAGCGAAATCCAGTGTTTTTGCAAGGAATATAGAAATGACCAACTTGGTATATCAAAGTACCATGAATTCGAAAGCAAAAACGAACTCGTTTAATGCTTAAAGTGTAATGTTTAACTGATTCGAAGTCAAAACAGCAAAGGAACACAAGTAAACCTTCCTGTAAGAGTTTAGGTTTTCATCTGTATTTATTTGTATTAGCAATATGTATAAGAAAACAAAAACCGAACTCGTTTGATGTTTAAGGTAAGGTTTAACTGATTCGAAGTGAAAACAGCAAAGGAACACAAATAAACTTTCCTTTAAGGTTCCAGATACTGCAGTGTTGCTGTACTGTTTAGTCCACGTGAAACCTTACGTAAATGTTTTTACTATTTTAACTTCTGCACACGATAGAAAGCTAATGATTGGTGCATAATACTTGGGTAAACGACATCACTGGAAAATTAAAAACTAATCGTCTTAGAGCGCATAGCACAGGTCTACATGTAATTCAGGGTTTGTACCGAGTTCTTGAAAACCTGGAAATGACCTGGATGGAAAGTAATAATGAAGTTCTATGCCGGGAAAAGTGCTAGAGAATCTTGAAATGGTATTTGTATCATCAGTAGGCGATGAACGGAAAGTAGACAACGTGACTGAAGAACAATGAAAAATTTAGCAAAGAGGGTAGTTGAGTATGCAGCCTTATATTAATTACTCTTCTTCCTTTGTTTGGACATGATGAATTTCTAGGAGTTTTAAATTTGGGCTCTGGCTTTAATTGTATTTACGTGTATAATGGTTGGATACACCAATAAGGTTTCACGTGGCCTAAACAGTACAGCCGCACTGCAGTATCTGAAACTTTATTGGAAAGGTTATTTGTGTTCCTTTGTTGTTTTGACTTTGGATCAGTTAAACCTTACCTTAAGCATCAAACGAGTCCATTTTTGTATTCAAATTCGTGCTACCATAGGAGTTGAGTTGTGTTTGAATGGATAAGCAACTTCCAGCTCAAATGCATAGCCGAAGTGCGTAGTCTTCGATGGCAAGGGTGACTCACGAATGTACCCAGAATACAAAGCGCGTCTGCTACTTCCGCCTGACCAAGCCGCCGTGAGGTATTCGCGGTTGATCCGCTCGTAGGCGGTGGAATTTACTGTGAAATACTCCCTGTACTACATTGTTTATGATGTATCAAACGTAGGTAAGATAAGAGATTGTTATATTGCCAGGCGTACGTGCCATTGTGTTTTGTAACAAAGTTTGACAGTCTAACGAAACCTTAACGCCGATTGTTGGGGAAGTAAATATCGTATTTTTGTAACACGAGACGGGGTGCTTATGAATGCATGATATTTGCAAGAAAACCGGTGTAGAATGAGTCATCTTCTTGTGACAACAGTAAGTTTAACCAAGTAAAAATGTCGTAGCAGCAAAAAAATTGAATAAATTACTAAATCCAATTTAGTACCGTTATACCAGTTCAGTACCGCGTTATACTAGGCGTCGTCTGCTTTCTCCGCCTTGTTGAAAGATGGTTTAGAGGGACTAAACCTAGTGCGTTGGGTGTAAATTTCCGATCACGCGGCCGCGAGTGCCGATTGGCGTGGCGGTACGTCCTTTGACGCCGCGCTCTTAAACTTCCGGTTTAGTCAAGTTGCTTATCCACCCAAACACAACTCAACTCCTATGGTGCTACGTTGGCTTACCATGCAGTTTAGACTATCTTGTATTAATTTCATACACAACCTATCACAAACCCTTTAATCTTGAGTCCACGTCTTGCGGCTGGCGTTTGCTGATTGGCATTGTTGCATAATAACAATGTTTACAGCTATGCAAAACAATCAATCTGGACGTTTAGAGCTCCCTAACCCCTGAACCACTTACCCAATTACAAAAGGCCTTATGGAAAGAAAACATTTACAGAGCAATAACTGTAAAATAAGCTAAGAACCAGCTTTGCACGACAAATAGTTTGATCTGTAGAGAACGTAATTTCATGGTTTCAGCTCAGGTACAGATCTCCGATTTGCTTCGGCGGATTTTAATAAATTTTGGTATGCTTGTTGATGTTATCCAACAAAGCTTACATAGAAAATTTATCGAAATATAGTCACGGACGGCAGAGATATTATGAGTCTAAATTTCGACTTTAACATGGGAGGTTGAGGTCAAACCTTATAGGCTATTGCCTCTATAACCAGCTTCACAGAGCAAATAGTTGGGTAGAGAGTGTTGTATAAAAATGTCTGAACAACGACAACAACACGACAAACACTAGTTTCACGAACGCAGCTCAGGTCCAAATTTCAGATCTATTCCAACGGATATTAATATCTAAAACAAAACCCACAAGGGTGAAAGAACCCGCCAAGTTTCAGCCAATCAAAGTAGCGATATCAGAGATAAAAAGGCTGCCACCAAGTTACTACATTAGTTGCCAAGCTAATCCCACCGAGTATTAGATCATAGGTTAAATCAAAAACCTGACCATTGCTACTATCGGCAGCAATGGTCAAGTTTTTGATTTAAGTGTGAGGTAATAGTCAGTGGGATTAGCTTGGCAACTAATGTAGCATCTTGGTGGCAGCCTTTTTGGCGCTGATATCACTACTTTGATTGGCTGAAACTTGGCTGGTTCTTTCACCCTTGTGGGTTTTGTTTTAGATATCACTTCTTTTGTAGTTTTTTTGGTGGCGTCTTATTTTTGCCACTGCCCATTTATCTAATATCTGGCCAAGTTTGGTCGAAAAATATTGAATACGAACGGATATATTAATTTTTTTTAGTTTCGCTGGAATGAGGACTTCAATCGTATAAATTAAAGCGTTTGCTGATTTCCATTCAACCATCAACAATAAACAGTGCGGACTGCGGATTTATGAAGAGCTTAGAGACACGAAGCCATGCATACATGCGCTTGCATTTTATCAACAATGTTGTGTTGCCAATTATTTTTGGCAGTCCGTTTGCATTGTTACTCGTTAACACTAATAACGAGTAATGCTTATTTTGATCACCGTTGGCGTTTTCCCAACATACAGAAAAATAGCATTACACATGATTGCAATCTTTTAGTTAATGCCTCCCCAAACGTCAAACCTTAAAAGGCACGTATTGGAGTTACAATAGTACTGAATACCAAATTTTGTTCGTATCTATCGCATAACTTATTTTATATGAGCGGAATTAGTCAGTAGCCAGTATATATAGTAGTCAGTATATAGTAGTCAGTAGTCAGATGAAATCAACGATCTTCACGCACTTTTATCACCGTTGTGCACTTGATTGAAATACAACTATTGCTTGTCAGGGCACAAAGACCGCCCATTTTCAACAATTTTCAAGCTGTTTCGCCGCATAGGTATTTATCCTCGCCATCGTGAAATACGCTCGGCTCTGGTTTGTGTTAAAGAACCAAAAGCTAGTTAAAGTGTTAAAGGGTTTAACGAGCGTTAACAACTCCTGGTCATCTGCCCGAAGCCCTAAGGCCCAAAAGCTAGTTGCCATGCAACAACAATGCAGGAATTCAACAACGACTTTCTTACAATGAAGTTACAATGAAGTGTGACAATTATTGAACTTGGCTGGCGGACCTCTAGCGTGGTCCTTGAAATGTTGGTTGAGTGTTAAAGGGATATACTTCCCAGCGCCATTTTTCTCAACCGCCACATCAAGTACGGCCCCGAAGGTCTATTTACTTACCGTTAGTCAATCCTTTGGTAAAAATCCGTTTTAAAATGTGGCGTCTACGAGATTTTCTGTTGAATAATTGTTAACTTTATTTATACTGCGTCCAACAGTATATGATGCTTTGCGCGCTTACAATAATCATGACGTTTCATCTCTGTGTGTGCATTTACTAATTTTCTTATAATTACCATGACATCAAAAATCTAAAAGTCTAATGCGGTAAAAATTACAATTAATTATTCCAATAGATCGCCGAAGCAAAATTGTAAGACACTAGCCTAGATAATTATAAATTGTGATGTTATACGAGAATCATTCCGGTTTGTGACGACACAATCTTTTAAGTTGATGGTCTTTCGTGTACTATTCCCAAAGCCAATCGAGACAGCAGATACGTTCATCGCTGCGGGGAACTCCGCTACCACCTCAGCCGACGTTAGCGCTGGTAAATGCGCGGATGGCGATCTACGCGTGGCTGTTATAAGGAAGGCGAAATGTTATAAGGCAGACCGAGTGTCCCTGTAACTCAGCCCTGTGGAACGTACACATCAAATTTGGTTGTAAAAAATTAAAGTTGCTTGAGATACTAAACTTCAAAACGTGGCTCTAACATGCATGTGCTACAGGTTAACAGCCATCAAGTAACTGCTACGACAGATGCGGTACTAATGTTTCGGAGCGTTGTGATTTATTGGAATGTGGTGTTGGGAGAATGGGGTTACTGATTCAATCCCAGGGATGTCATCTGGAGTCGTTAGTTTTCACATTATTTCACTTCACGCATTTGAATTTTTTTTTCATACTTTTACCCACACAAATTTTAGATATTTTCACATTTTTCACATCTTTTTCACATCTTTTTCACACACTTTTCTTTCCTGATTTTATTCCGAACTTCATTTTCGATTACTGAACCAAAATACTCACCTAAACCATCAGTTATCATATAACTTGTTTTAGTTTACAGATAAAACTACATGCAATATATACGAATTGGGAAACGTTGCTAGTATCTCAGGAAATGAATGTCCAATTTGAAGTGGTAATTGTAACGAGACAACGGTGCAGCACCACAGGGTTTCTGCAACCGTTATGTTAATATATAATATATAGGTTTGTTGCAAACGCAACCGGAGCGACAAGGACTGGGTGGTCGCTGACTGCCGTCCGATGATAAAACTAAAAATTGTACACTATAAAAGTTTAACAGTTAAAAGTTTAAAACAAACACGATGGCTCGGCTGCAGAGGAAGGGTTGATGGTATGGGGTTGGGGTCACGAATGCCTTACCACCAAGGTTAGACCTACCAGGGACACGATGGTCCCCGATGGCATCGCCAAACGTGAGGGACAAGTGCAGGGAAAAGCCGGGTAACATTTGTCAATGTTTCCTTAAAAACAATAAGATAATACATCGTAGTTTAAAGCTTGGCTAATGCCAATTGTCAATCTTCATAAAGATAAAAAAAAAATAATAAAACAATGAAAATGCATGAAACTGGTGTAGTGAAAGTTAAAAACTGAAGTGGAAAGTAAGACTAGAGCTATTTACAATTAAAAAGAAGTATGTAAATATAATAATAAAAATGGAGCCAACCTGCAACATAGGGTGGTAGAACAGTTTGAATAAAAGAATTAAAAAAATACAATTGCCCCTATGTGTGGAAGCAACTAGCCTGGCAAGGATTGTGGCTCACCTATAGCCAGCCAAATTTAATAGCATAGTTTGATAGCCGCACAGACTGCTCCCAGATCGCCATGAAAGAAGACTACTGGAGCGGACGTCTCAAAAAACGATGCAGGGGCTCAGTTTTGAGCCTACTGCGAAAGATCGTGATAGAATTCGCATTTACAGTATCCTCCTTAAGGGAGTTCCAGATGGGGACAATGCGTACAGAAAAGAAATGCAAACGACAGTCGAGGCGCGCCCCTGGGACAGCCAGCTTCCAATTATGTCCTCTGGTGCGGCCCAAACTCGGGGCCAGGTCAAAAAATGGAAGATCTACCTCTATAAGCTGGTGCAAGATCTGATAAGTCAGGACCAAGTCGAGAACAATTCTGCGCAACTCCAGAAGCTCAAGGCCCAATCTCTCGAGACGTTCCTTGTACGAGACCTCGCGAAAACCAGGAAGTGCCTTCGTAAAACGTCTCTGAACCGCTTCGATAGAATCGATGTCGTGTGCCAAGTATGGTGACCAGACTGGAGTTGCATATTCAAGGACTGGGCGCACAAAGATCTTAAATGCCCAGACCCTCGTCTTAATGCTTCCGGATGTGAAACAACGCCTTATGATTGCAGAACGTCGGTAAGCCGAGGCACAAATATTTCGGCAGTGAAGAGAGGATTTCAAATTTTGAGAGAACCAGATACCAAGATCTCGCACTTCACCTGTTTGTGGAAGGATCGACTGGTTCAATGTATACCGGGAGCAAGGGTTAGAGGTACCAACATGGAAAGCATGGCATTTACCGATTGAAAGTGGGAGCTGCCAACGTTCTGACCAGACAGTAACTACCTGAACTTGAGTCTCAAGGGCCCGAGAAGGGGACACGGTGAGATTTTCTGCCTCGACCTTCAAATCATCCGCAAATTTAAAACCAAAGGTATCGTTATTTTCGAATTTCAGGTCATTTAGGTAAATAACAAATAGTAGTGGACCCAAGACAGAACCCTGTGGAACGCCACAAGGAACGTGTGTCCAAGAAGAAAAGGTATCCTCAATTGATACGATGTTGAGGATACCGATAACATATTTTTTTTCCGTAGTGGTTGGTTGTCAGAGAGTGGTTCGTTTTTTTCAAAACAAGTTGGTAATTTTGCTGGATATTTGCGTATTTTAAAATACCATCTCCAACCGTAGCAGAGCTAAATTTATTTAACGTACGATACAATTTTTTTTAATTCAAAAAATACAAAATTTCATGTTTTTTCACCAATTTAGTCAATTTTTTCCCATTTTTTCAGACTTTCACTGCAGAGCTCAAGCTTTCACATTTTAAAACTCGGTAGTATCCCTGTAAGGGTGCGTTTATATAACGACTCTCCTTTGCATTCTCGCGGCTAGAAGTTAGGGCACGTTTACGCAACCACTCGCTTTTGCATTCTCGCAGCTAGAAGCTAGAAATCACCTAAATTTCCAACATGGCGGCGGTTTTATGTCTGCCGCCTCGCAACGAAAACAGCAAATAACGCGAGTTCAGAAGCGTTTGGGAAAATTGTTTCGTCATGAGGAATTCTTTATATTATTGGCACGGATTATAAGACTGCAAGTATTTACTCAAACGATGACGGATTTAGCTAATCCATTTTAGCGTTGTTACCATGGCAATGTCACCTTTGCCATCGCGATTGAGTTCTAGCTGCGAGAATGCAAAGGCGAGTCGCTTCGTAAACGCGCCCTTAGGGCCCATTTATGTAACGACTCGCTTTTGCATTCTCGCAAGAAGAAGATAATCGCGATGGAAAAGTTGTCGTTGCCATGTTAACAACGCTACGCGGATTAGCTAAATCCGATGTCGATTGAGTAAATGCTTTAATTCTTGTAATCCGTGACAATAAGATAAAGAATTCCTCCTGACGAAATTCTCCCAGTGGCTTCTGAACTCGCATTATTGACGCTTTTCGTTGCGAGTCGGCAGAGCTAAGTTCGCCGCCATGGTGGAATTTGAGATGATTTCTAGCTTCTAGCTGCGAGAATGCAAGGGCGAGTCGTTGGATAAACGCGCCCTTATAATTATTAATCTGAAATTCCAAGATGGCGGCGGTTTTTAGCTGCACCGACTCACAACGAAAGCTGTTAATAATGCGAGATCAGAAGCGACTGGTGAAACTTGTTTCGTTAAGAAAAATTCTTTCTCTTGTCACGGATTATAAGACTGAAAGCGTTATCTCAAACGATGTCGGATTTAGCTAATCCAGGTAGCGTTGTTACCATGGCAACGACACCTCTGCTATCGCGATTAAATTCTAGCTGCGATAATGCAAAGGCTGCATAAACGTGCCCTCAAATTGACGCGCAAAAGCGTTAAACCAAAGTTCAAAACCTGCATTGGAATATGGTTGTGGTTGGGGGGATGGGGTTACTGATTTAATCCCCATCCACGTGAAGCGTCCTGTGCCACCGTGTTGATTTCATTTTAATGGTAGATTTCGACAAACATTTTTAATAAAGAGCCATCCGATAAGCCACGTGACTTGTTTGGCGTGGGAGATTTGCACGAACGCAACGCCAGAGATGTCCTCGCAGTTCGCGCGGCGTTCGCCAGATGTCAGTAGGAGGTCAAGCTGCGCGAGCGCGTTGCCGACCAGTTTCATCTTCGCGCGTGGCAGAGGTTGGGGGAAAAGGAAGATAGATCCCCAAAGATGGCTGCTTCGGATGGCGGCCAACCAAGCACCAGCCGGCTGGAATACCAGTCCAATGCTAGCAGTAAGTGGAAACAGTTCTTGTTTTAACAATCTAGAAAATAATACGTTCGTCGCACGTTGCTGCACACGGTAAAATTGTGCAGCATCGATATCCCGTGTACCGTTGCCTAGCGACCGTTGCTATTGCCGGGAAAATCAGCGGGATGCTTTGATTTTTCTGCTGGAGAGCTAAGAGTTGAATGGTAGAGGGGAATGGTTTTTATTGTGCATTTCTGTCATATTTCTCTGGTTTTTGCCGTTTTCGCGCAAGCATGATGAGTGTTTCGAATTAAAATTTCGAATGTTAAATATGAAAGTGATACGCGTGAACGAAATTTTGTAAATTTTCGATTTTTTTGTAGAGCTTTGTCATTAAGAAGTCGTGCTTATTTTTCGTTGTAGGCACGTTTTCGGTCACCATCTTTCAATATTCTTGTTTTAAATTTTGGTTACATCGTGCTTCCGCACTAAGTGAGCAAGTAGTACATTTTTTTGTTTCCGATATTTTTTTTTTCACCAGCACTACGTGTCCGTAGGAAAGTAACGGTGATGTTTCCGACCTTTTCCGCCGCATTTTCACACGATTTTTCTCCCACTGCAACACACGATGACATTTCGCACAATTTAAGGTGTAGGCTAAAACCTTTTTATTTCCTCAGCAAGAACTACATTTTTTGTTTTCGCCCATTTGGAAATACAAAAAGGAATTGTGAAATATTGCATTTTTTTGCTCTCTCGCCATTTTCGGGCTAATTCTTTCCAATTTCTCGTCACCCATTTTGCTTTTCACACACCAACCAAATCCTCTTAGACCTTCAAAATTTACCAGCCTAAATTTTAATCCAATAAGCCCAAATCGTTCTGATGGGCTATCGGGAACAAGAAAAAAACGAGAATTTTTATTGGATTACTGATTTTTTGCCTACACTGCATCTCGTATGCTTTTAATCCATTTTTTCTCTGAATTTTTTACAAAATACATTTACCATAACCGAACTCATCGAATACCCATAAAACAACCCGAATCACAACAAAAATCCCATTAATTTTTTTTTAGGTTTTTCTCCACAACATTCGTCTTGCAGAGACAGAAGTACAAATTCGTTTTATTTAGCCAATGATTTTTCATCGACTGATCTCGGAACAGTCTCGCATAAATTGCTAAACCAAAACTTCAAAACCAAAAATTCATATCCTAAACGCCTAACCGTTACGTAACATTCCCAGAAATACAAAATCCCGTTTCGCAATCTATAAATAGAACCACTCTGTCTTAATTAAGAATCCGTCACCTAACCCTACCGTTGACGGGTTAGGAAGCAACCTCTTAAACAAACCGTGACCCGTCACACGTTAGACCCCCCCCCCCCCCTCAAACGAACACTGTTTTTTTAATACGTGTACGCCAACACCAAACGTGAAACGTTAAGAGATTTCAATCACGGATAGCCACTCTCAGAGAGGCTCTCCAGCCCCATGCTGCCGTCCTAGTTACAACGAACCTATCGATTTTTAAGACCGAGCTAGGTCTCCCGATTCCAAATGGATGCATTGGTCCAAAGTCAGGAACCGAAGCTGTCCTCCCACACAATTTACGGATTAAATAAACATCATCTTCTTGACCGAAAAAACGAAGAATAGCGTAGATCAACCGCCGTGTCGCGCAGGATAGCCAACACTTACAGGTGCAGGGGTCGCTTTCACGGGAAAATGGCTGTCTGCTGCAGCAGAATTGGCGGTTTGCGATGTACGTTTCGAGTTTCTGTTTTGCCGAACGTGAATCTCGGAACGTCAAACTAAGAGAGTTGAACAAGGGGGTGGGGCTCTAATTTTTACACCGGTAAGAGTTATGGTGAAGGCGTGTAACAAAAAGAATTTGATCGATCTGTAGCAGCGAAATTTTTGTTTTTATTGTTGTTTTGGAAGGAACGCATTTCGTTTTGTTTTTATTTTATTTTTTTTCCCGTCAGTCTTTCGTTATATGAAGCAAACTAATACTTGTATAGCCATATCGTTCCCGTCACTCACTCAATTGGCGTCGATCCATGCTTCGTGTGATTTCTTCGATTCCACCAGAGTATCACAAAATCGACGTACTAATTATTTGAACATGTTGAACAAGAGAAACCCAAAGTGCACATGTCAAAGCCAACAGAACCCGACGTTTCGAGCGACTCCAGCTCATTATCGAGGGAATAAAAACAAAATACACTTAAAATTGCATAAAGGTGCAGCCGATTGCAGGCAGGCAGAAGCTCCCTAAAATGCCAACAAGGTTTAAACCGGAGAACTTGTTGTTTGACTTAGGCAGTTTTGCCTGCAATCGGCTGTGTGTTTGCACCTATCTGCAATTTTAAGTGTACTAGCTGTACCCCCGGCGCAACAACATACGCCGGTTCCCGCGTACCTAAGTGAAATACTTTACTGGGTAGCACGAAATGAAAATAACGTCGAGGCCCCCAATCTGTCTCCTCCCTGCCTCCCCCCCGGCCCCCTCTCCGCACATTTTCCCGGTGCAGGGTCAGATTTCCCCCCATGCGCCTACTCACTGGTAGCCCTTTCCCTCTCCACTGCCCCCCCCCCCCCACATTACCCCATTGTGTGGCGTAAATATCGCCACCCCCATCGCCGCTCCCCCTCCCTTTGAACCCCTGCTGTTTGGTTTTCGTAGGGAAGTAAATGTCTTTTTGTAATGGAGGACGCTGCTGTTAAGTTGCTGAATTGACTGTTTGTCCGTTCTGACACTAAGTGCGATAAACCCAGCAACGATCGTGCAGACATTGATTGTTTCACAACCATTTTTGAAAGCTCTTCCTGATTGTTACAGGGCACAAACATTGTAACGCACACACAAACGTTATGCACACACACCTGATGATTTTGCTCAGTGCCACCCAAGACATTTATATATATACACTAGCATCGTACCCGGCTTCGCCCGGGGATTTGTTTGACCCGTGGCTGTTTCCCAGTATTTGCTCGGTGCTGTCTGATCGTTCTGTTTTGTTTGTGTAAAACTCCCCCTTTCTGTCAATCATCTCCCTCCGCAAAGCAATATCGTAATCAAATAGTGGCTGTAACATAAGCACTGCCCCACCAACGGGCATTCCCCGTTCAGGCCCCTCCCCACTCCCATTAGCGTGCGAAAAATAACTGGCCTTCGTACATGACGTCCTTTAAGACTTGCCTTTGCGATGACCGCGTAGAGCAAATTGTTAGTCGAGGCAACAATGTGCCAATTTTAACTTCTTTTCAAGGCAACAACGTCCCAGTTTGAACTTCAAGCCAAAGAATTGACACACTCGCACGTTTTCATTGTTCCCCTTCCGGGGGTCGTCGTTGCGGTTGCTTCATTTCTGCTATGAGACTTTGGTTTGTAATGTAATATTTTGTTTTTATTTCTTTTGATAATGAGCTGGATTCAGCTCGAAACGTCGGGTAGTTTGACTTTACATTTCCACTTCGGGCTTCTCTTGTTCAGCATACTTCGTTCCAGTGCTTACATTTACCTAATTTGATTATTTGAACGCAAGCTAATTGCAATTGTTGCTCATCACGTTCCTCTGCACGCCTGCATTTCATCTTCGTCATTCGAAACATACGATTTGTTTGTTCGTTGGCAACTCTGTAACCTACTCCTCCAGAAGTAAAGCCCTTATGAAGGTGAGAGAGCAAATGAAAGATTGAGCGATCAAAGCGAGAAACGTTGAAACGGTTTACTATACTTGAAAATCGCTCAATCCGCGCACCTTGCTTCAGAAATGCGAATTGTTAACAAACTTTTAAAACCTACAAGACTGCTTTTTCCGTGCGTCCAACCAATTCAAGTCATCCACTTTTGCTGATTCTATAGGTGAAGCAAAATTTTCCGTCGTTTTAGGTTGGTTTTTTTTTTGCAACCATGTTTCTTCCTGATGTTAGGGATCGCCCGATACGACTAAAAGTTTAAATTCCGTACAAAAATAACTTCAGTTTCAGGTTTTGCATGGCTTCCAACTGTAGAGATTGTCCAAAATGTTCTGCGCAGCAAAAATAACAGCATTTTTATTCTTCTTTCTACTTATGACTTCAGTACATTTATCTTCTCAGTTAGATTTTACTTTGGTCGTTGTAAAACTTAGAGCATGCTAAATTTTTATTACAGACTGAGTTAATGGCTTTCCTTTGCTCACTTGGTTATTGCTTTTGTCGTGCTTGGTGTCAATTTTGAAGGGAAAACTGTTGCGTTTCTTGGCATAACGAATATCTGTATCGGAAGCCTTACGGTGGCCGATACCGGCTCGGCAAAAATACCGATAAATACAGATTATACAGATACCGATAGCAATATCGGACTATCCCTACCTGATACAGTAACTTTTCCAGCCCGAATTCTGACACCATGAAACAACGTACACAAAAGTTTTTCGCGGGTCAAAATCAAATTTACAGTTAAATATAGGCCTATTTGAAGCGCAATTGAATTCATATCTTTTATTTCGCAAGTTTTTTGTTTTTTTTGTTAGCAACCAAATTTATTTCTTATTAGTTTGCCTGATCGAACTTTGTCAACATGAAGAGTTTTTCAGAGCTTTTTTTGCGTATTCGAGGGTCAAAAAAATCAAGTTAGCGGGCCAATTTTTAAAAAAGGTGCATCCAGTGATTTGAGTAACAGGATGCGCTGATTGAGTGAGCACAGCAAACGAAAATCACCGTTTCTTAGCCAGTGTGTGTGTGCAACAATGAATTGAACAAACTTAATTCGGTGAAAGCGTTTGTTGGCCAGTGTGCTCAAAATTTGAATTGAAGAAACTTAATGCGGTGAAACATGGACATACACACAAGCAACCAAACCGTACCAGTGTTACAAACTGGGTTATCTGCCCCAAGATGATGAGAGGGACATTTAGCTGAAGAAATTTACGTATGCCTCTCCCCGACAATAATATGACAAAGAAACTTAAAAAGATGAACGTGACCATAGTCATTTTTAAAAAGGTCCATCCAACACCACCCGTGCTTAAAACGGACTTCAGCTAAGGAGTAACATTATCAGCCAGCGAAAAACTTGTTTCGTGGAACGATGCTTGAACGCGAACATTTTTTAAACGGCGCGTCCTGTGATTTGAGTCACCATCAGAAGTGCTGATTGAGTGAGCGAAGCAAACGAAAATCAGCGTTTGTTAGCTAATGCGCTTAAAAATTTTATTGAGAAATTTATTTCAGTGAAATAGCATACACATGAGGGACTGAACTGTAAAACAGTATTGCAAACGGTACATCAAATCAGCGTTTGTCAGACATGGTGCGCAAAAATTGGATTGAACAAACTCAATTCGGTGAAGCGAAAGTTTGATTGACGAAACTCAATTCTGTCAAACATGGACCAACACATGAGCAACCAAACAGTACTAGTGTTACAAACGGTGTATCCAAGACGAGCCATGCGAAGTAAATAAATCATTTTTATACGATTTATTTATTTCATTTTGTGAAAAAGAAGAAAATAAAAAACAAAGAAACGAGTAAGCCAAAGTAACAGGGGAAATGTGCAATAAACAACTAAGTTTATGTACAAATTAACTGAGCAAAAAACGGCTTCGCCGTTTAGAAAAAAAACATTAGAGCTCGTATCCCCATACTACAGCCGTGAAGGTGCACGAATAAAAACGGATTAGAGTTCACTCGAACGCAACGAACTATAATTTGAACTCCAATACCAGGGAACAAGGACTATGTTTGATCAATGGTTATGTCAGAAAGAAAGCCCAGTTTATGTTTGAAAAGTTTAATGTTTCGGTGTTTGGGCGTGCACGCATAATTTGTGTATTATACAGACCTTTTTTTTTTTTATATTTTTCTGTGTTTGTTGTTTCATATTAAATCTGTTTCGTGTGAGTGGGTATATGTGTATTTTAAGTGCATTTATAATTTGTGAAACAAGCAGACTCCTAGTTAAGGCATTTTTTTTTGCCTGTGTTTGTGTTTGAAGGTCGTTTGAAGTGGTATTTCTAGTTCGTTTGAGTAATTACGTGTTCATTTTGTGTATTCATTTTTATCTTTCAATTTTGTAGCGTTTTGTATGCGTTATTTTGTGTGTGTTTGTGGGTTTACGTTTTGCGAATTGGAGTTCAAATTATAGTTCATGGCGTTCGAGTGAACTCTAATCCGTTTTTATTCGTGCACCTTCACTGCTGTGAGTATGGGGATACGAGCTCTAATGCTTTTTTCTAAACGGCACAGCCGTTTTTTGCTCAGTTAATTTGTTGGCTTTTTTCGCTTCCTTTTTATATTAATTGCTACGGTCTGGTCTATCATGTGTCCACTGTCCACCGATTTTTGTTTTCGAAAAAACGGAACATTAGAAATGCATACTTATGTTCAGGTTACGCCCAAGGTTTGTCCCATGATTATTATTTGATGGCAACACATTAGCGTGTGTCTAGATTTAGCATGCGTCATCTCGATGAGTAGTTGATTCTGGATTGTTGCAGTATCATGGCAAACAATCACGGAAACAATTCAACTGGCTTCCCGAAGCCCGCATTGAAAAAGTAAATAAGTCACTCAGTCATGTCGGCCGCCCAATTTTGAGGCTTCAACATTTAAGACTTCGCACGCTACGGTTTAAAACTTGAAGATTTAAGGCAAAATCAAGACCATTTAATTTTGGTTCTCCACAACGATCTAGCTAACTCAAACAACGACAATGTTAGTTTCCCGGCACCCAACCATCGTTGAATCTTGTGCGAGTGAACTATAATCCGATATTGTGCGCCTCGCCCAATTGTTACCCTATATTGTTACATGAACGAACTCTAATAATAGAGAAAGAATGCAGGTGGCTCAAGTTACATTAATTCAGTCACTATTTTTTTTTTGAGGAGGGGTTGCGCTGATTGAGTGAGCGATGCGAGCGAAAATCAGTGCAAACAGCGGATACAGCTCTTTTTCGTAAATACTCATAGTAAGTAGTACACAACAAATTTATTAAGTAGTGAGAGTCAACAATTTTCTACGTCGTATAACAGTCGTTCACAAAAGGTCGAGTAGGTAGATACAGAATGCTATAACATTACAATTCTGGGACGACATTAATACAGGAACAGCCACAATTTATAGGCCAAATAGTTGGCTTTTGAGCTGAAGCATTAAGAAAAGTGATCACTACATTCTGATCTTTTTGTGATATCTCGGTGAGTGGCATCCGAGTTTCAACAAGAAAGATCCTCAAGCTTCGATCCAACAGACACGTGCAGAATACAGGCGTTATAAGTATGGGATGACAACTAAATACAGATGCAAACCTATTTACGTTGCATTTTGGACTTATATGTCAAACTGCCTGAGCGGGGAATCGAACCCAGAACCTTTGAAATCAAAGGCCAAGGTCCTATCGCTGAGCCAGACTGACACGGCCTTTTATATGGGATGATACTTACAGACCAATCGTGACAAAATACTTACGTCATCTAAACCTTTTTTTAAAGAAGTATAGCTAAGGAACCTCCTCGAGCGAAGTAAGTCGACGCCAACGGAGTGAGAGAAGCGAGCGACGTGGCTAGTCTACATCATTAAAAACGTACGATGAGTGTGTGTGTGTGCCTCTACTCCTCTTGAACTAAGGCACCTACAAAGATGAGCGTCGCGTCAAATGAAAGATAATTAAATTACGTTTCGGCTATTTTCATTGCCGTGACTTGATATTTTTTTACCTTCAAATAAGCGAAAAGCTGCTCTGAAAACTACTCACGGCGTCAAAGTTCAATCAGGCAAAGTTACTGCTTAGGCAAACTTCATCAGAAAGAAATATGGTTGCAAAAAATAACCTAAATGGGCGGCGTATTTTGCATCATACTGCATACAGATCTTAAAATTGGTTTTGCTTCAACTAACTGAGCGGAAAAAGTAGACCTATAGGTTTTTTTAAAGGTTGTTACACATTCGCAGCGTTTATGAAGCCACGGAGTTGCGTGAATTGAGCGGACAAAGCGAGCAATTTCTACGCAAACTAAACCTTTTCAATTCTTTTCTTCTTTCGGTTTACGCAGCGACTCGCCGCCTTTCCATTCTCACACCTGGAAATTAATCGCGATAGCAAAGGTTCGTTGCCATGGTTGCAACGCTACCTGGATTAACTACATCCGACATCGTTCGAGTAAATGCTGGCAGTCTTATAATCCGTGACAATAAGATAAAGAATTCCTCCTGACGAAACGATTTTCTCAGTGGCTTCTGAACTCACATATTGACTGTGTTCGTTAAGAACCGGCAGAGCTAAAACAGCCGCCATGTTGGAATTTCAGATGATTTCTAGCTTCCAGCTGCGAGAAGGTGACAGCGAGTTGGTGCCTAAATGCACCCTTATTCTTTCATTTAGCGCTACTCTCACTTTCGTAGGGGCCTTAGTTTCGGAGGAGTAGGTGAACAAACGTACAAACAAACAAACAATTGGTACATTTTCAATGATGCAGATAAAATATATATAAACGTGCTGAGGAATGTGATGTACGAACAGCGAGCGACAATTGCAACTAGTTTGCTTCGAAATAATCAATGCATCGATTTTGTGATGATCCGTGGATCAAAGAAATTATATGAAACATGGCTCGACGCTGATAGAGTGAGCGAAGCGACCGATATGCCTACTCTATACCATTAATAGATAGCGTGTGAAGTGCGTGCGTACATGCGTGAATCTCTACTCCTCTTGAACTAAGTCACTTGCAAAGGTACTTGCAAAGTGCTGGTATGTTATTTATCTAATTTTTCACCAGATTTGTTTTCAGGCGGTATTGGCAGAAGCTAATTTTTTTATTTTGCGGTATAAATTTTCCTTTAATCTTTTATTCGTCTTTTTTAGTGGTTTAATTGCTAGAAGTTGTTCACTATCGATACTGATACAATTTTCTCTTACAATTAATATCATCATTTCTTTCTGTAAATGTCAGTATAGCTTATTTAAAATTGTTATTTGCAAAAAAAAAAAACGTAATAATTTTTTTTATCTCTCAATCTGTTTTTTCATTACTTCAAATCAAGACCATCAAATAAAAAGGTTTCAAATGCATTATAGAAAAGGCAGAGTTGCGTCAAGGAGTTGAATTCACCTTTTTTAAACTTATAATTAGTTATCGCGAAAGAAACGAAATATGCACACTTTCTTTATGAATGTTCTTTGCCGCATACAGGAAGAAATTCGTGATGTTCAAGGTTGAGCACTAGGGCAGCATGAAATTTGAAATCCAAAGAGACTA
>JAHWFP010070051.1:37469-64925 GCA_023313725.1 Lithobius niger | reverse complement strand
AAGCATCTTTCAAGGTCATATTTACAGCAGACATTACATCCGCCCGGGTTTGCTTAGTATTGGTAGGTATTTCGATTTGAGCTAATTACACGTCTTTAGAAGACATTGTTGCCGGACACTTCAGTTGCCTCACCCTGTATAAGTTTTACAGTTTATTATATTTATTTTTTTTAATGTAAAATATTATAAATTGAATTAGTATAAAATTAAGATTAATTTTACACAACTTATTATAGGACTTATGTGTGAGTGAGGTTTATAAACACACCTCAGTTACAGTGTATTGGTCCTGTTTGCAACTTCATCAAATAAATAAACTCGAAAGCTGGGTGTTATTAAATTAAGGACTTTTAGGTGTGATGGGGGGACCTCTTTGCAAATTTTAATTAGGTATTTTTTAGAGAATGAATTAGGTACTTTTGCAAACTTTAATTAGAGACTTTTTGGGGGGATGAATCAGAGACCTTTACTAGTTAGCACACCACAGAACCAGAAGAGGACAGATGATTTGATTTGTCTTCTCCTGGTTCAGAGGGGTGTTAACTAGAAAAGTTGGACTTAGAAATTGTGGTCATCAGTTTTTAGTGGATTAACCTGTATATTTCAGTAAAATACTCAAATAGGCATTATTTGTATAATGAAATACATACCAACCTTTCACAGTGTATAACTGTCATTATAAATTATGCACATAATTATGGCTCTAGAGGACTCTGTGCTAGATGTATGCTCAGAATTGTTTGAAAATTAGTACCTGATTTAGTACGCTCCGGGCAGGGAAAAAAATTCTTTGGTGAGCTTATTTCGAGGCCTTAAAATTCTAGATAAGTTATTGTGCTGTGTTTAGACCTGACAGTTATACGGGGGTGAAAGTCGGTCTTAATAGAAAAGGAGCAAAAATTTATACATATTTAGGGACTTCAAATGCACTTTTAGGAGATTTACAAAGCTAAAAAAAATCAGGACACTAGCTAAACCGAGGACTAAAAAAACGAAGAAATCAGCTGCTCGTATGTTAATCTCCGAACCTTTCGGGGTGGGGGGGGGAAAGATGTTTGCAATTTTACATGTTAAAAGTAATGGTAAACAAGCATGAGAAATTTCAGCTTTTTTGTGCTGAGCAACATTTTCAGTTAGTTTCCTATTTTTTTATACTTTTGACTTAAGTTGGATGTATGACAAATTAAAACTTAGGTGAATCTTAACAGCAACCTTAATACGGGTCTTAAGTATTCAGCTTATTTTCAGAAAAATCCATCGTATTTTTTACTCAATAATACATTTCAGCTTTTTTTTTGTTCGGGGCCACTCTCATGTCTGTGTAAAGTCAGTTGTTTTGGCTCGAATTTCACCAGACAGGTAAGCCAGAATAAGCTGTTTCTTGATTTATTCAACCTAACCCCAAATTTAGATAAGCCACTGTTTTTTGGTTGTCACTTATAATTTTTCTTTGTTGCATTTTGTGATAATATTTCATTCAGAGAGGGAATGAATTAAGGACCCTTTTCCAAACTTTAATCAGGGAATGAATTAGGGGCTCTTTTGCAAACTTTAATTAGGTACTTTTTTAGAGGATTAATTAGGGATTATCGTGCTGATTTATACGGGACAGTTATATTTATGTCTTTACTCGTATAATTCATCTCCGAACGTTTTCCAGGGAAGAGGGGAACATTTTTTTTTAAATAGACTTTTTAACATTTCACCTCTGAAATTTTTCGGGAAAATATAAATACAGATGTAAACTTATTTACATTGTTTTTTGGATGTATAAGTCAGACTATCTGAGCGGGGGATCAGGCAGTTTGACTTATAAGTCCAAAAGGCAACATAAATAGGTTTGCGTCTGTATTTATTTAAGTCTTATTTGAACGTTCGGCTTTTCCCGCTTCAGACGGGGGGGGGGGGGGGCCGGACGAAGTATAAAAGCACAGTACTTTTGTTTTGGACTGCTTTGGTGAACAGATCTTTTCAAGACATAAGTTTAATAGTAGGAAAAAGCCAGGGTTTACATTCGGATGGTCCCAGTCGGAGTTTGCATGGAGATTTAAAGAAAAAATATTTACACAAAATTCGTGTCCGTTAGAATGCCGATGTCAAATCGGTTCGGACTAATGGTAGCATTTCTGAGGTAAAAGAATATATAAAAAGATTAAATAGACTAGCTTAGATAAATGCTATAACACATTAATTAAGTCAAGTTTCTCAGCAGAGAATGGCGATCGAGAAAGACGGACATTTTTCATGGTATTTGTGATCATTCAAACTGAATAAAAAATATCGTACTAAGTCTGTATCCAACATATATGTGAGGTTATCTACCTTAAAGGAAACCCCCCTAATACACAACTTAGCTAGTGTTGTGGGCGTTTTTCCCGAAAAGAATAGTGAAAATAAATTACAAATGTACATCGAGTTTTAAATAATAGCGGCAGGAAATGGTGAGCGCTGCGGTTGGTTTGGAGTGCTTTTCAAATTGGTGTAGTAAATCTTCTAGTAGGAATTTTAAATTTCTGTTTCGCTAGAATTGTAGCTGGGGTGTGTGGCTATTAAGGGTTGAAGAGTTTGGCCTTTTTAGTCTATTATTAATGGAGTTGTGGCTGGGCAAAGACCGAGGAAAAAAGTGTTCGTTGCGAAAACGAAGGTTTTTCGACAGGGCGACATTACAGCATGTGTAGTGCATACAGATATATTTACAAATATCTGTTTATTTAGTTCTTGTCAGGAAGCAGTTGTAAGTAATACCATTTATTTTACATTTTTATAAAAAGTTACGCTCTATAAGTTTGAATGTGAAGCCCCCCCCCCCCCCGGGGGGTTGGGGGGGGGGGGGGGGGCTAATTGAAATGCTATATGAGGCAGTTAGTTCACAAGTGGTGTTAGTCCATTTAAATCCATTTTGAGATAATTAAGGTTAAACAAACGAACCCGTTATAAAAATCAACATTAAGTATTAATATTATACTTAATACTTAATACTTAATGTTGAAAGATGATGCATTTGAGTCTGGTATAGTACATGAAACGGTGAAGACTGCAAACTTAATATCTCAAAACCATGGGCATGGCAGCCATCTATTCACCACCCCAACAACAGCATGTTGAACACAGTAAAAAAAAACTATTTTTTCTTGCATTTCTGGACTGTGCAATTGATTTACACCGCCCATCTAACTCTGTAACCTTAGGCCCTGTGTAGAGTAAGAAGCACTTAGAAAAAAAGACCCTGTGGACTTAGCCACTTGTGAATTAACTGCTTCATATGAACTTTTACATTTTGATTGGTTAGAGTGGTATGTCCACTCTGGTCTGTGTAATCAAAAAGTGGTCTGAGTGGTATAAATATTTTATGAACTTTCACATTATGAAAATGAGGAATTAGAAACATTAGGGTGGTAGTCTCGAGTTATAAGCTTTAACACATTCGAATGATATTTGCGGTTAGATATAAATAATAAAAAAGTCATGGATTTGATCATTTTAATGGGGGTAGGGGCCGAACTGAGCTGCAATTTAAGAACAACTATATATTTGAATCCTAAAAAGAAGTATAGGAATTGCTCTAGTTTCCTTGGATACGTATTACAGCATATTTAATGTTCACGACGAAAACAACGAAATTTCGTACACCGTCGATGGTGGAGCAAACTGGATTAAGGTGCGAGTCATCCCAGTTGCTTACGAAAATTCCGATTTAAATAATTTTATTCAAGCTGTAATACAGTGAAACGGACACGAAAAAAATGCCATTGCCATAGAACCAAATCACAATACTTTAAAAACTAACTTAATCATCGGTAATCCAGCCTATGGAGTGTCCTTTTTGGGAGATAATATTTTAGGCCAAGTCTTGGGGTTCCTCCACGGCACTTATACTAAATCTCAACAAGGGCAGAAATCTGTAGATATTTTGGGCATCAATACGATTTTCGTTCACACTAATATAATAGGGTCCTCGTACGTGAATGACGACACGCAACCTTGCATTTATGCTTCGTCGTTGCTTGCCCTAGACAACATCAGCACGTGCTTGGTACCATAGATTACCTTGTCGTAATTTTCGAAAAATCCCATGCAGTGTTTTAAAAGAATAACAAACGAGAAGCTCCCTTTAGGGACAGGTTCCTTCACGATGGGAGAATGTCTCAATTTGAATCCTATGTTATTGTCCAAATTAGCAGTGGAAGCTTCAACAGCATCTAAAGCCCAACAGTTCCCCAGCAAAGATACTTGATCATTCGAGCCATAGGTAAGCAAACCTTTCATCAATGTCCCGTACCCTGAGTAATTTAATTCATCCAAGAGCTTGTCCCCCAAGTGATAGTTAATGCTGGAAAACAGGTACATGGGACCGTTATTGACGAGAGTCGCGACGTCAGCATCGACGTAATTAGTACCAGCGTTTTTTCAGCAGTTTGCCTCTAATCAAACGATAACTGTTAGCAACATGCAGAAACAAATCCTGGTTTTCGATTATAATTATAATTGCCGAATTGACATTGTTGAAGTTAGTTCCTTCAATCAGATTATATTCGTGAAAAGAATAGCTCTCCATGGAACTATAGTGTTGTAACTATTCGTTTATGTTCAGATAATCCTCAGTTAAACTCATCTTCTAGCCGCGGTTATAAATTTGATGAATGCTAGGCTTTTTAGCGTTAATTTATTATTATCTCTAACTAACCCATTTCCTAATATTCTTTTTTTCTTTCGAATACCAACAGTCCTTTTGTTTTTTGACCGCCACTGGTGATGGAAAAGTCGAATTAACTGGTGTTTCGTGGCACGTGCCGCACGTCACAACGTCCAACGAGCAAACACTCAGGCATTCTAAATACATCGAGGGGGATGAACATGGATTTGGATTTAAACACTGGCATTACAATTCTTGCGAATTGCCACAGAGCACCAGCTTCACATGGAGGGTTTTCACTACTTCAGAAGTGGAAACGCCTAGGTGGGTCATTATAGCTCTGCAGACTAACAGAAAAGATGCTCAAACTAAAAATCCTGCTGTGTTTGATAACTGTATTCTTCAGGACACACGCGTGACTTTAAATTCCGTGCGTTACGCCTTCCTCGATTTAGGCGTAAATTTTTCTAGCGGAGAATAGTCCATCCTGTATAGAATGGCTCAGGAGTTTAGACGCGGTTTGGACGATGTCGGGGATCTCTGCATCGATTCGGTGCAATTTAAAAAGACTTACCCTCTAGTGGTTTTGGATTGCTCCAAACAGTCAGACTTAAGTCGGGCGTCGTCGATGTGCAAGTGGAACTAAAATTTAATTCCGCTGTCCCCGCCAACACGACCTGTCATGCACTGCTGATCGGAGATACAAAAATGAGTTTGAAATTGGATAGAGGCAAAGTCGAAGTTATTTATTAATATAATAAAAAAGAAATGGGGAAAATATTGAAAAGACGCAAGACCGGAAACCGAAGAAAACGAGGAGGGTTTTTACCGCTGTTGGCATTGCTCGGTCCACTCATAGCCGGTGTGGGAGAGTTAGCAAGTGGAGCTGCAGGTCTAACTATGGCTGTTAAGAAAGCTCAGAACGATGCTAAGGTACTGGACGAGATGGTGAGACAGAACAAGAAGATGGAGGGTTCGGGTTTGAAATGAAAAAAGAAGAAGCCGAAAAAAAAATCAGTCGTGGCAAAGGGCTCTTTCTGAAGCCAGCGAAGGCCTGATCGATTTTAATAAACCATTAACGAATCTGGACTTAAACAGATTGGTCAAAGTCTTGAAAATTCCTAAATACAGAGGCACTTTTAGCAAGGATCGGTTGCCCCTAAAACCTAAACCTCGCGGCGAAGCGGTATCCTCAATCTCGAAGATTTTTATGATAGAGATGCCAGTCATTGAGTTGCTTACTCGACTGTTACAGGCACACCCTGTTATTTCGATAGTTTCGACAATCTGGGTCCTCCCGCGTCTATCTCCGAGTACTTGGGACCCGTTCAATATAATCAAGATGGAGTACAGAATTTTAATCAAATATGGTGCGGGAATTTCTGTTTGGTTTTTTCTGAATTCATTGACAGAGGGACACAATTACGAGATTGTTTTAGATATGATGAGACAGTAGTTTATCTATATTTGCCTGGGCATAGTCTTAGATCTATTTGATAAAGATATCTAATTTCTGGAGGGCTATCCATATCAGCTGCTATACAAATATGCGCTCCAGGCCAAAAATGCAAAAGTTTTTTCCCACCATATACTTTCGGTTTCATTTTTTTTATCAATTGTGTTTTTATCCTCAGGATACCAGATTCTACTATAAAATTTAAAACCAGTATGCAGGTAATGATTAAATTCTTCATCGCTTTCATATTCTTTATATTTGTACTCCGGTTTTTCAGTGTCATAAAATATTATACATTGCAGCTTTAAATCTACGGGACCCTCACCAAACTCACCCCCTCAAATAGTATTCAGTCGAGCAATAAGAATAATAAAAAGGATTGCCATTATCACAGGTGAAAAAGTCACCTTTTTTGAATGGCGTGATGATGTAAAAACTGATTACTTGAAAACTTTTTTGGAGGACACACCTCATAGCGTCAGCATCGTCGAGAGACACGGGTTCATGTAGGTTTATAATTCGTTTTCTGGTTGCATTAAAGTCTCCCTTTTCATCCTCGGGTAATGAGTTTATCTGTCGGCTCGTGAGGTGATTTTGTAAATCGGTTAGCTGAGAATAATTTACAGCATCTCCAGAATATATGCCGGGTTCTAGATTCTGTGCCGGGTTCTAGGTTCTAGATTCTGTGTCTCGCATCGTACACATCAAAGTTTAAATTAATACCTTGCTCATTGTTGAACTATAGAATAAGATTGTGGACATATTCTTTGTTAACAGCGTCCCTAGCTTGCGTGGGAAGAGCGATGTCTTTGATTCGTTTATTATTAGCTTTGAAATGACCGTTGATATCTTCCTTCATTCCAATATATGACTGAAATTTTTTAATGTCCATTTCTAAGTCGTTTAAGGGGTATAAGTAACCGTATCTTGGGTGTCAGCACCAACGGCTAGATTAATTAACCGATTGTTTCGCATGTCGTAATCCATCAACACTTTTGAATCGACGTATTCTGTAGTGACTGCATCCGCCAGGACTTTTGAATCGACGTATTCTTTAGTAGCCGCATTGAACACCACCTTTGAATCGACATACTCCTTGGTGGCGGCATTCTCATTTTGTGTGGGAGTTTTAACACCTTTGATACGTTTCTTCGCATCTGCATCAAATCCGCATCTGCATTTTTCTTCAATCCTACCTCAGATTTAAGTTTCGTTATGTCGGTTTCTAATTCGTTAAACTGGGAATAAATTACGGCATCTTTGGGTTCTATGGCAGCTCCCACTTTAGTCGGGCGTTTATTCTGCATGTCATAATAGTTATTTGAGTCTAATATAAATCCCACCCCACGAGTTCCTTTCACATATCTCTGCGTGCGCTTCAAAGACTAATCAAATTTATTTACCAGCATTTTTTTTATTTCTGTCGGTTCTTTTTTTATTATTTTATATATAAATAAAAAAAGCAAGGGAAATAAAAAGTTAGAATAAGTAAAATAAAGAAATTCAAAATGCCTCACCCTACCTGGTGCACGCATCTATCCAATTTGCTGGAAAGAAATTCGTTAGAAGTTAAGACATGAGAGGACAACCGAGTTAAAAAATGGAGTAAAGTATACATTGTCTCCTTCCGTAGAATTCAAAGATTTAAAGGGAGTAGGTTCTCCCATTTCGAACAAAGATTCCAAGCACAAGGGTTGGATTTTGCCGATGGACCCTGAAACTCAAAATGCGTTGAAAAATCTTAGACGGTACATCTGCGAAAAATTAAATGTCCAAATTGACGAACATAAACCCACTTCTTTGACGATGTTCAATTTTCCCAATTACTTGCACCCTGGTGCATCCTGCTACCCTTCTGCAAAAAAAGCGTACGAAGATGCCAACAATGCGGATAAGCCGCTCTACCTTACAACTTGGGTGTACAACGATATCCAAAAAACTAAAGGAAAACTTAACAAAAACGTTATGGAAAAACCGTGGTTTGACTTTCCTTCGTGTGGAAGTGTGATCTTGTAGGAAGTTAGTGGTAAAATTAACTCCGTGTACGTTAGCAACGACACTCCTAGCACCATGAAACTTTGGTGCAACGTAGAATACGGAGTTGCTGAACCTGACATGACCAACGATATATTTTCTGATCGAGACTTTATGAGTTTGGTTTCTGAATAAACCTAAAAAAAACAATGGAAATTTTAAATAACGATTTTTTTGCCCCCTGCAAAGAACTAAAAAATCACCTATTTCTACCCTCGAACATTAGGTGCCTGATTATAGGTCCTGCAAACTGTGGGAAAACGAACCTACTGTTTAATTTTATTTGCAACGAGGGGTGGCTAGATTACGACAGATTACATGTCTATAGAAAAACTTTGTGTCAACCAAAATACCAAGCTTTACAGTCTGTATTTGCGGAAATTGGTGGAGTGGTGGGGTGAGAGATAGCAAGTTTTCACGACTCGCAAAACGATCTGATTCTTCCCGAGGAGTTGGATACTACATTTCGTAATCTCATTGTTTTCGATGATGTGCTTTTGGACAAACAAAATAACATCAAGCGTTAGTTCGCTCAAGGGCGCCATTCGAATTCCGATGTTTTTTATTGCAGTCAGTCCTATACAAGAATTCCCAGGCATGTGATTAGAGATAATGCCAATTTATTAATCGTTTTTCCTGTGGACGAATTAAACCTAAAACATCTGTACGAAAATCACGTCGGTCCTGACATGGAATTTCCGTAGTTTAAAAACATTGTGTAGAACGTGTTGGACGACCCCTACGGATTTTTATCGATTGACAAAACGTTAAATGAAGGGCGTTATAAACGTTCATTTTCGGGTGTAAATAAAAGAAACCGAAAGAAAAAAGAACATGGAAACGAAATGTGTAATTGTTAAACTCAAAAAACGTTTAACAAAAAAATTTTTGGATCAACGTTTGGATGAGCAAGTACAAGAAGAATTTTTGCAAGAGTTTTTTAAACCCGTTGTTAGTACTTTGAAACCAACCATCCCGAAACCAACACCCGCAGCGAGTCCTTCGAAGGTAGTTGTTGGCTTTCCAACTAAAAAACGAGCGAAACGTATACGAATTGCTACTCGTATAAAAAGTTATAAGTCAGAGGATGATGATGATGAGGAGGATGGGTGGGAAACTGAGGGAACAATGCACGATACGGGAAAGTTTATATTGCCGACACCTCCCAGTTTCATTGACCATTCGACTCCGATAGCGCGAGATCCTCCCATTTCTCCCAATGTATCCGAATATGCGACTACTGCTCCGGCTATGCGAACCGAATACGACGCGTCTACCAGTACAGGACCGAAAGTTACCCCCGTGCTTTCAGCAATTCAAAATAGACGCGTTTCGACACCTCCAGAAATTCCAAATTTCCCTACCCTCAGATCCTTGGATAGTCTGTTACCGGGGCAAATCATAGGGCAAACGGCAAAATACTTCCTGCTCAAATTTTTCGAAAATCCCAAGGATTCCGACCCAGTCTTTAGACTGCAATATGACATGAAAACCGGAGAACTGAGCATGGCGAATAAACCCGTAAAAATATTCCTAGAACGATATAGTTGTTGGTGGTAAACAGTACCCGGAACGACGAGCACTTTGGAGTTTGCTGGTTTTTAAGGACCTGAAAGAACCTTCGTATCCTCCCGATGTCAAGGCATCTTATGAGTCTCTTTTGAAAAATACGAACGCCATCTATCAAAACAACGATCCGGGTACTCGAAAACCCAAGTCTAATCGCGGTGCCAAGTACGCTGCGATAATAGGACCTATTTCGGAGGATATGAAAACGAAGAAAAAGGGGACTGGCATGGTGAAATAAAAGGTACGCTAGAATGGCGGATTATGTGACTCCGGGGTAATTTGATCTCCGTAAGATGGACTCAAAGGTCGGAAACTCGAGTTGTAAATGAGCTTCACGCCCCTAACGGAGATGCGTATTGCCTATTGTTAAGTTGACCGTGGGACAATTACTGAAGAAATTTGGCCGTAGGTTAGTTTGTCTAAGGCATCGGGTGGACGGGAATCAGAGGCGTGGACAGTAACAAGAAAAAAAAATGTCGGTAGTGACAGAAATGATGGCGTCAGGAAACTTTTGTAGGGGACTGTAAACAAAACTCCTTGGCTCTAATCAGTTGTAAAACATAGCATGGAGGACAAATTATCACACTTCATGATTTCAATGTTTACGCAGTTCGCTAACAAGCAAGAAATACACAGTCCTATGTTACAGCAGGGCTAGCCTGAGGGAATTAGCGACCTTGGACCCTGTTGTTTACTAAATACAGAAGTAATGGAAACATCACTTACTATTCGGATTGTAATGGAGGCTGCAGGATTCCATTGGCCCGGAGCCTAGGGATCGGGGTTTACCTGCCGAGTTCCTCCTTAAACGACTTCAAACGACCGGATTCTTGATCACCGTCTAGTACATGGTCCTCGGAGTGGCTAGTTCTCCCGTTGACAATAATTAGAACTTAGCTCAAACATGAGCGTTAAGGGGAGAAAAGAAAAAAAGGCGGCCAGCGCTGTTGAGGTTACAACCAAGAAGAAGGAAAAGAGAAAAGGAAAAGGATTAGCACAACAAAACACTAGGAAGCCACCAACAATGGTTGGCCTGCAAGACATAATATCAAGGGAACAAAGCACACAACAATGGGGGCGAGAGCTTGCCAGAACTATAATAACAGGTTAGGTAGAGTGAGGCATGGCTGCCCAAGAGCAACAGCTCCAGGAATAGGAACAGCCAGCAAAAATGGTCTAACAGATTACAAGTACTACGACGATACAAACGACCAAGTCAGGAGATTGAGGCTTTTGTACGTATCCACCCGAGCGTGGCACAATAGTCACAGGAATGATATGATTGAAATTTTATCATAATTGCAACAACGACGCGTCATCACCACTCGTGAAAAAAATATCGCTTATCAAAATTTAGGTTTAAGTTAAAAATTGTTTGTATAATAAAAAAAACAACAAAGATGAAGTTTTGCGAGAAATGTAAACGCCACATATCTACTGTACTGGCCCTAAACGATCTATGGAAGGATGACTTGCTGGAGATGATACCGTACGCTAAGCTAAATAAAGGATTTAACTACCTACTGACTTACATTAACGTCACGTTTGCTAGGGCCATCCCTCTTAATGTAAACGCCACACATCTAACCGACCCGAACCTCCTATTATTTCAGTATCGAAAAATAACAGACGAATGGAAGCTGTGTTTTGTGATGTGTGTGGAAGCAAAAAATCTTCCTTTGTTAAATCTGGGGAGGGTATCATAAATAAACTGATTGATCATTTGCCCGCAGAATTACATTTGCCCGTTAACTAATATTGCGGGCTTAGAACAAAACTAGAAAAGAGATGAGCTAGAGGTGATAAAGGAATAAATTAACTGGACGAGGCATGTAAAGATCACGATATTGCCTACTCGAAAAGTTCAGATTTAAACCAAAAGCACGTTGCCGATGAAATTCTAATGTCTAAAGCTCGAAAAGTACGCAAGTATCACTTCAGTTTCTTGGAGAGAAAAATTAGTCGCATCTATCGTTAAAAAAATAATGTGAACAAAAATAAAATTCAGAATGGGGAAAAAAACCGAAATGGATCAACTCGTAAACGAATTTCACAAACCAACGCGGAAAATTTTCCGAGACGGAAAGTGGTTGTACTGGCCTTAAACGATCTATGGAAGGCTGACTTGGTGGAGATGATACTGTACGCTAAGCTGAATAAAGGATTTAACTACCTACTGACTTACATTAACGTCATGTCCAAGTTTGCTAGGGCCATTTCTCTTAAATCTAAAACCGGTTTAGATGTTACCGAAGCTTTCAAGAAGATACTCTCTGGAGCGACCGCCCCTAAAAATTTACAAGTCGATTAGGGAAGTGAGTTCTACAATAAATACTTCAAAGCGCTACTTAGGCGCTATAACATCAACATGTACTCTACGTACTCTGAGAAGAAAGCGAGAAAGCGAGTTTTTTCCACATTCGATTTATTGGCGTTTCTGACGTTTCAGCAGAACGCTGAAAACTCGAATGTGGAAAAAATTCACCAGGCAGGGGAATTACAAGTGGATACACATTATCGACGAGTTGGTTTCACAATACAACGACATGGTTCATGCCACCACAAAACTGAAACCTAGGGAAGTAACCAGATGTCATGAACCGTTGCTGAGACGTACTAGCCCTAAACAACTGCTGAAGAAACCCAAATTCGCCGTAGGAAATAAAGTCAGGATTTCTAAAGTTAAAAAAATGTTCGACAAAGGATATTTTCAAAATTTTACTAACAAAGTATTCACGATCTGTAAAGTGCAAAAAAAACAACCAGTTATGTATCTTTTAAAGGACGAGTTGGGTAACCCGGTGCTCGGAGGTTTCTACGAACAGGAAGTTTAAAAAAACTCAAGTTCCAGATTTATTTCTGGTGAAGCAAGTATTATGTAAAAAGAGGGGAAAAGATGGAAAAATGCTTTATTTCGTTAAATGGAAGGGCTATGATTCCAAGTACAACAGTTGGACAGATAATATAGACAGTTTAAGCTGAATTCACGTGCCCATAAGCTAGAGTACTGACTGCAGTCACAGACTCGTCTCTTGTCATCATAGGGACTGAAAGCCAACTTGTTGATGGTGACAGTTTTTAGTTCGTGCGCCTCCGAATGAATGTAAGACCCCAGAGTTCTCACGATGCTATTATTAAACAGCACATTCTTGTACCACTTGTGCTGTTAACTTAATGCCTTTGCAGGCCATCTTGTTCTTCCCATCCGATTGTAAAACGCTGTAAAGCTTCGACTTTAAACCTACAAACTTGGAAATTGGGCACGCCACAGTCTCGTCTTTCATCTTCCCCAATCCTTTTTGTTGACGTTGGAGAGTAGGAAATGATCGTTTGGGTAGTCGGATGTGTCGAACAACGACGTATCTTCTTCCATATCTTTGTAAATATCATCAGTTTCTATCTCGTAACACAGACTATCTGTATCCGTGACTAGGAGTTTACATCCCTCCGGTCCATACTTTTTCATCATGTGGTCATAGTGAAACCGGTAGACTAATAACTTTGACAGTTCCAAGACGCTAAACCCCACCACGATGGGCTTGTTCAAGATGATGTTTGCTGGAGTCTTTGTAAATATTACCAAATCCTCGCGTAGAGAAGTGAAACTCGTGATGCATGGGTGAGACGCGTACTTGATGGCTTTCTCTTTCGTGGTTGCTATGAAGACCTTGTTTCTCTTGCACTTGTTCTCTATCGTCTTACCGAAAATCGAATTATTTTGCAGTTTGTAGAGGTTTTTGTCAAAATCATTACTAGCTGCTTGCTGTGACTAGTTAATAGAGTTATTAAACTCTATGTAAGGTTTCAGGCAAGGGGTTTACTTAAAGCTGATTGCTCTGTGTATTTTCTTGAGAACCATGCCGAGAGAGATGTAGTATTTCAAATTCCTATAGTGCACCACGTAGTTTGTCTTCGAGAAAAGGTTAGTTGTTAACTTTAGCCCTTTGCTGTACATTAACCACAATTCCTCGATTGCCCGACGGTTGAAAAGAGAAAGTATAGACTATGTGATTTTCACGTGCTCCGGGGATAATGGGAAATTATTGTGAGATGCATGAAGCATCTCGGGGTATTCCAAGTCTACTTCTAATATCAGCCTCGTGTCACTCTGATCTCCGTAATTTGCGAGATTTATATCCTCGAACTGCTCTTCTGGCACCAATTCGTACTCTCCAGTCGGTAGATACTCGCACATTACACAACCGTACAAGTTGTTGAAGTCCACAAATATGATGTAAGAATTCTTTATTATCAGGGTCGAAGTAGTTGGTAAATACGGATTGTTGGCTTTAGCGTATCTTCTAGCTATAAACGAGACACCGCCTCTTAAACCCTTTTCCACCATGAGATGCATGTCAATGTTAGTGAAGAGATTAAAAGACACTCCCGTCCTCTTGAGTGCCGCGTCCCGAGATAGGGAGGGTGTAGAAATGTAATGGGAGGGGTCCAATCCGTAACTAGCCAAACTCATCGCTCTAAAGTTTTCAAAGACATCGGCTAAAAGCATGACATCCATCCACAAATACAGGTCGTGGTAATCTCCAAACGTTTTGCATTTGCCTAAATCCCAAATCTTCATCACGTGTTGATAAGATTCGGAGCAGATCGCTCCTTTCAACAACGAGGTAAATGCCGAAGGGGAAGTAAACACCTCTTCTCAAACACTTCCACATTTCTCAGGTATTTGTACGGAAACACACCTTTTTGCCAAAGACCTCCTACAAGCTCCATGGATTCACCTTCGAAAAGCTTATCTATAATGCTAAAGCTATTTAAGTTCAAAGCTAGAGTTTCCAACAATGCCCTCATAAACGGTAGACTATCCTATGAATGTAAAACCGCCTAATTTCATGCTGCTGATTCTTTCTTTGTTCTTAGCGATGATCCTGACATTATGCAGAGCCTTCAAATCTTTAAACGAATTCAAAGCCTTCAAGACAAAATGACTGTCGTATTTTTCGAAATTATGCATAACAACTGCTATGTTTTTGTTCAACGTGTAAGAAAAGTTACACTAACTTGCTGTGCACGGCTCCTCTAAATTCACCGGTGATGTCATCGTGGTCTCGTACTTTCGTAAATCCGTTAAACTTTTCTTGGGGTGGGGTAAATTCTCCTTGTTTGCAGTTATGACACACCGCAGCTTCTTTGTACAGCAACCCCTGTTCCTTGGTTAAATGTTTCATTCGTTGCTTGTGGGAATCCACGTAAGCCACGATCTTTTTCTGCTCCTCTAATATAGATTCGAAGATAACTTGCACGCAGTCTACTCCTCTGTACAACCTTTTTACAAAATACTCTGCCTAAGTGGTCAACAATCACGTAGGCAAAACTGCAAGCTTGGTGAATGTGGTTAACTCTGGTGTATGTATCGTTTCCATCGCAACTAGAGACTGGGTGAAGCGCCGCTTCAAAGTCCACGTAAGCTATGTACAATCTTTTGAGTTCGTTCTTGAAATTCGTAAACCGGATAACATCATTGTCGGGCAATGTGGTCTTTTGATACATAACTTCCACGCAAGAAGGAAGGTGGTAGTTTTCATACCTGAAACGATTTCGAAAACCGTGTAAGCAATGCTTGCAAAACTACTTCAAGCGCTTGTTGGAGTTGAAATTCGCGACAACCGCTTGAAGTATTTTTGCAGGCATTGCTTACATGGTTTTCAAAATCATTTCAGGTTGAATTTATTGAAGTCTTTTATCGGCACGTAGTGTCTGTTGAGAAGAAGCAAATCGACATGATACTTACTTTCAACTAAAGAACTCATGCAATAACGCAAGGCTCGTCATCCTCGTAACCAAAAACAGATACCGAAATGTTGTTGGCTTTTTCGAACGCCGCGATTTTGGATAAAGGAACAGGGTCCAACACACCTACAACTAACTGGTGCACATGAAACAGATAATGTTTCGTATCCCAATCATGTTGCGAAGATGGAACGGGGTGTATACTAGCCAACACGGACCACAGAAAACATTTTATCATCTTCACTACGCACATTAACCAGAATATCGGGACTTAGTTTGAGGTTGTTGGGAATTGCTACGTAACCTTTCCTGGTAAAAGGTCTATAATTTCTAACACATAGTTCGGTGCACACACATTACTTGACAACCTATCCACTTCCTTATACGGCAAACTGACCAATACTATGCAGAATCTTGTTTGATATTTCCGAAAAGTCCTCCTTGCTCCCCACTCTGGTCAGGTTGGAGTTAAAATAAGCCTTAATAGTTTCCGAACTATCCATAGCTTTTTCGAAGTGAACGCATAATCCAATTTGAGCTTTTATGTTTACCATAAGACGTCGACATTGTTCTAAAGGATTCCAATATTTGCCCTCGTATTGTTCCAACAAAATCGAGGGCTCGTAGTGCATTTCATC
Source organism: Lithobius niger (assembly GCA_023313725.1). Lineage (NCBI taxonomy): Eukaryota > Metazoa > Arthropoda > Chilopoda > Lithobiomorpha > Lithobiidae > Lithobius > Lithobius niger. The sequence goes on along the minus strand of JAHWFP010070051.1, from coordinate 48,847 downwards.
CTGCGTAAAATCCTGCTTGAAAGGTAAGAACCATCTGTTGAAAGCATCGTGCACTAGATCAAATCCTCCTAATTCCAAACTGAAAGGCCTCACCTCGATTTTGGTATCATAATAATAATAATAATTTTACAGCAAAGTAACTGTATCGGAGAGCGAAGGAAAGGGCTACTTCCACTTAATCGCAAATCAAAATTGTACATGACTCTGAATGTTATTAAAAACAGTAAAAAGTAAAACAGTGCAGGTTAATACACCCTAAGTCTTATATAAAACAATTAAAAAAAACACTTCATAAACCTGGAAAGATCTACACCCATAACAACCTTTTTAAATTCCCACAGGGAACCCGCCGAGACCGCTTCCGATGGGAGAGAGTTCCAAACTGGGACAACCCGACTTGCAAAAAAAGTACTTGATAATTATCTGTGTGAAACGAGCCATACATTAATTTAAATGGATTGCCTCTAGTCAAGATACTGTGACTTAAAGTAAAAAAACTTTTGTGGCTCCACAGCAATCTGATTACGCAGTATAGAATATGTCGAATAAAGATCAGCTTTTAGTCGCCGCATCTCCAATGACTCCAACTTGAGTATTCTTAAACGTTCCATATATGGCAAATTAAACAATCCCGGAATGTATTTCGTAAATGCTTTCTGGACCGATTCGATGGGTTTAATATCCTTGATAAGGTATGGGGACTAGACTTGGCTGGCATACTCTAATACAGGACGGACAAAAACCGAGAAAGCCCACATTAAGGTTGCTCTATCTTTCGACACAAACCAATGCCTAATGAGTTGTGCTCTTATTTTTGCTCTTGTGGCAATATGATTGCAATGAGTGGTCGTCTTTAGGTTCGCTGAAATCCAAACACCAAGATTTTTAGTGACCTTTACATCATTAAGTAGACATCTGTCGAGGGAGTAAGGCAGTTGGAGGTTATTTCTACCAAAATGCATGCTGTTACACTTGTTATTAACAGGCAGTTGCCATTTTATGGACCAGTCTCTAATGTGCGCAAGCTCAGATTGTAAGCCGGTATGGTCCACACAATCAATGACAACCTTGTACAGGCATACATCATCTGCGTATTTTGGCACTGAACATTAATTTTCAATAGTTTTTAGATCTGCGATATACAGCAGAAAAAGAATAGGGCCAAGGACGGATCCCTGCTGGACACCGCTTGTCACTGGCATAGGTGGAGAAACAGCAGAACCAATACGTACGGACTGTAGTCGATGGCAAAGATAATCATATCCAGTCCAATACCCTTCCTGCAATTTCAAAATGTATTAATTTTGCACATAACTTGGAATGCACAACCGAATCAAAGGCTTTAGCAAAATCTATTAAAATAAGATCGACTGGTGCTCCCAGATCCAGTGCTGAAAGCCAATCTTCAAGACAGTTAAGTAGATGAATCGTGGTAGATCTACCAGGTAGGAAACCAAATTGGTCATCTGGTATCAGGTTATTTTGTGTTAGATGGGTCATAAGGCAGGACTTAATAATACGTTCCAGAACACGGCAAGGGACACAAGTTATCGAGATTGGACGATAATTTGCGGGGTTAGCCGCATTATCCTTCTTGTAAACTGGACTGACATGCGCCATTTTCCAGCAATTAGGAACCTTCCCAGTCTGAACAGAGAGTTGTTTAAAGATCCAAAAAGAGGTAAACTTAGTTCAGATGCACATTCTTTGTAGAAAACTGCTGAAAAATTATCTGGACCGACAGCATGGCTGTTTTTTAAACTAGTAAGGTTATTATAGACATCTATTGAAAAGTCAGTATCTCTGACATGTGGAATTGGCGATAAATCATTGTCTGGATTAGTTGAAGTAAAATTAGAAGAAATCTCATTGGCTATATTGTCGTCCAGGATAAAATTACCACAATACATCTCATTGAAGGCAGAAGCCTTACCAAAATCGTCATTGAGTTGTTTACTACAGTAATGTAATGGAGGAATCATTCGTGGATGTTTAGTTTTCTTGTTAACATAGTGATTAGAGGGCTGCGGGAGTACCCTCCTTGATAACATTTATTTCACAATCAATCTCCAAATCTTTAAGGAGTTTTGCAAGTTTATGCCGTTGGTCATTATAAGCCTTCTTTGTTTCTGCCGTTTTATTATTCTTATACAAGTGCCAAAGCTGCAGTCTGTATCTAGTCTCTTTACGAATATGAGATGGTGGTTTGTTGTGACTCTGAGGTTTTGATGATTTGATTTTACTGCAATCATCAACTGCAGCAATCAAAATATTATGAAAAGAATTCCATAGGCTGTTTACATCAGCCTCATGTCTTTTTATTGTAGACCAGTCAGTGCTGCAAAGTTTGATATGTAAAGCATGGTAGTCAATCTTCTTGTAAAAACCGTTTATGGCATTGCTAACAGTTCTAACAGAGTTATTAAGAGAAAAAGTAACAGAATTATGGTCACTCATGCCGAAATGATCAATTACATCAGTGTCAAATACAAGGCATTCATTGTCAACTAAGACAAGGTCAAGAATATTTTTATTACGTGTGGGCTTAGTGACCAGTTGAGTTAGACCCAAGTCAGCCGTACAGTCAAGGAATATTTGTTGGTGATTGTTTGAAGCTGAACAGTTCTGCCAGTCAATATTTGCCATATTAAAGTCCCCGATGACTAAATTACACCAATGAGGAACCACAGTGGACCTAATGAAAGAGCACATTGCTTTAATCTGACATTTATTTCTACCATCAGGTAAATAACCCAGGATAATTCTCAAGTTTGCACCAGTCAACTGACAACTTAAAGCTTCCACGTCATCTGATAGGATAGTATGGCTCAAAGTTTGGGTGCTTTTGTAAAAGAATGCAATGCCTCCCCCTGAATCAAAGGGCGGTCTCGGCAGATAACACAATAGGATGGCATGTATAACAGCTGCATATCAGCCACAGAACTATCAAACCAAGTTTCGACAACAAAGATCAGATCAAATAAACCTAAAGAAAGCAGCAGATGGAGTTCCGTCATTTTTCCCTTCATACTCTGGGTATTTATAAGGCAACAGGAAAAATAGGGACACGGCAGACACCTTACGATTCTATCACAATTTGGATGACGCCTATTTAACATGTCAACACTGGTATAATCATTAGTAGTTTGAATAGGGTGATCATTATGATCTGAAAATGTCCCCTTACGAGTTAGAAGTTTAACAAGCTCCCCTGCTGAGATGGATACGAGTAGATTACAACCCCATGAATGATATCACGCAGGACAATTTTTCCAGCAGAAGAAAGGTGTAGACCATCCTTAGATATAAGACTAAGGTTTGAGATTAGATCAGGCCAAACATCAACAAAAACTGTGTCACTAACTGTGCACTTTTCTGCAATTAAAGTATTACAGTCTACTAGATATTTGCAGGGAACCTGTTAATATTTTTTTGATCCCGGATGGGAAAATAGGCCCACAACCAAAATACGACTACCAGGTCTAATCTTCCACACAGATTCCACCAGATGAAATAAATTGTTTACAAGGCTAGATGGTGTGTCCTGGGGAACATTATTTGCTCCCACACATAAAACAATTGTCGGGCTTTGGTTAGTATTTCTAAGCATTCCTGGTATTCGTTGGTCAAAATGTTCAATTTTGTAACCAGGACATGTCCAGGTGATAATGCTCAAATTGGCAAGTAAATGTATGTTCCGAACATGAGAGTCCCCAATTAAGACAACTTGGGTACTAGAGTTCACAGCTGATGATATAGGCTTGATAAAATTTGGCTTTTTGGTAGCATGAACTATATAGTTATGGGTTGTTCCAGTCCTAGACATATTTCTAATTGGGTTATGCAGATTAAGTTTATTGATAGTACCTGGGGATGCTCGGCCCTTTCCTAAAGAACCAGTATTAATTCGCATTTCATGAGAGGGAGCATTTTGAACAGAGTATTTGATGGATTTATCAGACGTTAAGTATGATTTTGAGGGTTTTTTCCGAATGGTAACCCAATTTAGCTTATCAGGATCACTTATCGGAGTTACGCATTTCATTACACGAAGGTTCAACATGACTGGAGAGGAGCTGAAGTTTGCCAGCTGTAGATGTCGACAAAACAGATCTTACTTGGATGACACTTCCAGTTGGTTGTACTTTTTCTGTTGTTAATTGACTTACAGGTATTGATGGCGACTCGGGATTCATGAGGGGCTCAGTTTGCACAGTTGTAGCAATGGGTGCACGAGATATACTTGAATGAGGATTTTCAATTTCTTTAGATGAATTTTTACTACAGATGTTAACCTTGTTCATGACATTTGTTCATGACATTTTCATGTTGTTGTAATTTTGCATCAATAACTTTACCAATTCGACAGGACTGTTCAAGAAGCAGATTTTCCATTTTCGTTACCAGGTTTTCAGAATTCAATACAACAAGCTGTCGTAAATCATTCATCATTCCAGTAAGGGAGGATTCTAAAGATGTCAATTTAGCGATCATTGTTGGATCATTATTATCCTTTGATGTAAGCTCCAATTTTTCAGTAATGACAGCATAACCTCCCTGTGATTGCAGAGTCTGTGCGAATTCTGGTGAAAGTTGTGGATTCAGCTTTGTTGGTGAAATTACACCAGTAATAACCGTCTTCAAGGATGCTAGTTTGGCCTCAACAGAAGCAGAGTCAATGTCTCGTTCAAGTCGCAGCATGGAGATGGACGAATTTATGCCCTCGAGACATCTTCCCATTTCATTATCCTCCACATCTCTTGTTGGACAATAGGTTGATCGGGCACATGGTGAGGCATAACGATCATCAATTGATTTGTTTGCATCAAACCAAATTGTATGTCGTCGATCGTTGTTTTTACTTGAACAGCATTGGCATCAATGATCTTATGTTCGTACAGGGCCAAGTTTTCACTTCCATATGGACAATTAAGATTACTGTTGATAGTTGTTGGAGTACTAACAGTTTAAGTCATAATTGATCATAATTATCGAACACTAACCAAACAGACGTTGCCAGGTATAATGTCATCTGTCACCTCTGTCTTGTCTTTCAAATCGTTAATCGTTAATCATGTAGGACAAGGCCCAGTCGATTCTGGTATCTTCTGTTATAGGCACGACTAGAGATCTGACAAGTTTACAACGAGGTTGAAATTGGCGGGTATTTGAGAAATTATTACTTTCTTCAACACAGGTTTGAGTTTGGGAAAATGCAATTTACGTCATTTTTTTGAAGACTCCTCCAATTTCCATTGCACATTGTTTTACAGCCACGCCACACTTGTGCCGTTTGTACGTCAGATGATTAGAGTAAGTCACACCGCACGATTTACAGCTCATGTTACATTTTCCTTCGTGATGCCTTTCGTGTCTCCGTTTAAACTTATTGTTCCTGAACGTCTTTTCACAGTATTGACACAAGAAAATCTCATTGTCAGACATCTCTCGTTTTTTTTCTTCATCAATCATCTTTGGTCCTTTTTTTTATCTACCGAGCCCGTCTCTTCGTTCGTCGGAAGAGAAGAATGTGAAATCCTGGTATGAACCATAGCATTTGCTAAATCGGGAAAATACTTCCAACAAGCTTTGCAGGAATATGCACATTCAAACTTGATTTTTTTCAAGCGCGGTTATTTTTCCATCGCATTAGTCATTGTGCGCTAAAACTTCATCGTAGGAAGAAACGAGTCCTCTGCAATCAAGACAAGTAAAGTTTAAAACGCAAGGCTTCTGCAAATGACTTGCCACCTCTTTTCGCGATAAAAACTCAACCTTGCATTTCTCGCACTGGAACCGCAAGACCACCTTGTACTTGGCAGCCATGGTTGATATGAAGATCGATGGAATTATCCACGCCTTTTATACCCACCGCTCGTATCAAATGGTCCACGTGCTAGAAAGTCACACCCCTCACCCGTAAAAAAATATGTGTAACTTGTAAAAAATGCTCAGCAACGCTTTAAAAAAAACCGCAGAAATATTCAAATACCACCCAGCGAGAAAGTTTTTACATGCCGGACATTTTAAATTAAAAAATTAGGAGAGGGCCTGCAGGGGTGACCGAGGGGTTGGTCAAAAGGGCCAGCTTTCCGCCAAATCCCTTACTACTCTTTCTGCTACATACTCCCTGCCAAACACTATGAATTCTAATTTTCATATTTCTGTAGGGAAATTTTGCTGAGAACTCGGCCAAAACTCAGCCATGAGCTAGTAAAATGTTTAGCGAAGGCTTTACATCATGCATGTGTAAAGCAGCACCTAAAAACACAACAACTACCTCGATGTTAGCAGTTACACTGGCTGAGGTCAGGTATAAATGTAATGGTGCAGAACGAAGCGAAACTTTAGTTCTGTATTATTTAAAGTCAATCTAGGTTGCATCACCAAATCGTGGTGAACCTGCTCCAGTAATTCTACAGCAGCACTTTCACCAATACAAGTGTGTCTTTGGGTGGGAGCACCCCATAATGTTGAATACAGTTGAGTGTTTTTAGCTTCCAAAGCGTAACTAAGCAGCATTTGAAGGAAGGTCTAGAAGCCGTAATTGTCATTGTGCTGCCCATAAAACATGGAGTGAAGCCTAAATTTAATGTGTTGGTCTGGAGACTCTCGGCAGCTGTCAAGTCAGTTCCATTACTCTTAATCACTCACTCCTTGAGGTACAGTAAAGTCTGAGACAGGTCCATGTAACCATCACTTCCAGGAATAGTAAAGCCCATCACCTGACTTGCTGATACTGGCAATAAGGGGTAAGACTCTTCATATTTGGTTTTTGACCAGAGTGTTGACTATGTTGCACAGAAACAAGTACAGGTGACTGAACAAACACGTGCAGGAAAATGGGCATGGAATTCTCATAATGACTGTTGGTTACTTATGATTGATGGAATGTTCAAGGTAGCTCACCCCTAAACTAAAACAGTTTTAATAGTAGCCTTCCTTTTCTTTTTTTGTTTTCTTATCACTTTCACCCAAATGCATACGTTTTAGGGGTCTCTGAGCCTGGACCCCCTTGCTATATTTTCCCTTCAACCTATATTTTGCAGTGTCTTTAAAGATTTTTCTACCCAAATAGTCATCTCCTATACCTACGCCAGTACTGAGTGCTTTCCTGCCAAAGTAGTAATCTATGTTTCTTAGAAAGTGTGTGGCTATGTGCCTAAGGGAACTGAAAATTGAACCTAAACTGTATCCTGACTGGGAATGTCTGCCTGCGAATCTAGGAGTATGACCCCCGGCATGCCCCGCATAACAATTAAAATATGAACCCAAATCATGATGTGACAATGAATAGACATCCAAGCCTACCTGCACCTTTACAGGCTTCAGGTGCAATCTAACAATTTTTAGGGACCAGCCTGTGTCGGTTCTGATATCTATAACAATAATGTATATAGTTCTATTAATGAACAATAATGTTGCCGATAAGATACAGTGTTCGTGTGTTCGCACTCCTCGACTTCTACATAAACATCCTCAGAAAGGCACTTTGATGTCACCCACAAATTGTGTCATAATAATATTAGTGTATACCCATAATGAATGTAACGGCCTATCGTTATAATCATGCACAGTTACCTCAGATTCCAAAATGGTAGGAATTCCAACCAAACCTACTGATTTGAAACCAAATTTTACAGCAACCTCCCGGATAAAATCGGGTAAATATTCCACCTGTCGACTCCCAACTTCTTAAGTCCTGTACCTCTTATTGAATATTAACCTGGAAAAAATGTTCTGTCGAGTCTTCTACGAAAAGCCCCGATTTACCTTTAGTTCTAATTGGTTTACTTTCATTGTCTATATTGGCGGCCCAATCACTCATGGTGCCGTAGTACCCTCTCCGCTTAATGCAGTTTAATTTGACGAAAACCCATTTCGAGTCTCGAGGTATGAAACTGGTGTCATCGCCATTTTGGTCCACTGCATCACAACTAACATTGAAATTATTGGGAAACGTCATTTGTCACAAGGCTACTTTGTATTACCTCCCCAAATAAATTGGTTTGGCTAATTGCACAGTGTGCACACACAGTCTTTTGCAAGGTATTATTGGGAAAACAAATCCTGGTTGCTGTGAAGTCAAAAATAAAACCCATCATTCATTGTAAATACGTTCGATATCAGTTTTCCAACAATTAAAACAGGGTGGATAGCCTAACCATTTAATAAAATACTCAGTACGTCCTGCTCATTTCCTGGTTCAGATCATGTTTACCACCTATACACTAGCGGGCGTCTCACAGAGTGAAGTTCTTGTTTGTACCAGGGGCTCAAAATGTCATCACTGGATATGGATCGAGTGTTTGCTATTGTCACTTTTAATGTAAACAATGTTTGCAGTTTCACCAGTGCTGGGTCAGGTATAAATGGAATGGAGATTTGGGCAGAACGAAGCAAAACTGTGTTTCTGTATTATTTAAAAATCAATCTAGGTTGCTTCAACAGATCGTGGTGAACTCACACCATGAATTCTACAGTAGCAGAGTAACTCAGTAGCATTTGAAGGAAAGCCTAGAAGACATAATTTTCGTTGAGCCACCAGTTAGTTTTCCATTTTTAAAAATGTCTACTTGGAAAAACAACGATTGAAGCCATAAATTTGATGTGTTGGTCTGGAATCTCTTGGCAACTGTCAATTCGGTTCCATCACTTTTAATCACTCGTACTGGAGTTTGATATACTTCTAATTTGGAGTACAGCCCTTTTTTAAACACCCTAGTCCTCAACCTCATTCTGAGAAGGTCCCCTATGGCAAACCCCAAACCCATAAAGATTGAAAAAAATCCTCCTACTTATCACGTTCATTCACTTGTACTAGTTTCATTTTAATGCTTCTGTGGAAGGAATGATTTATAAGTAGATGCAAATTACTACTACTATGGACTGTGGTCAAAAACCATTGTATTCTATTGTTATCGAAGCCCCGCCCCCCAAAGAGACCTACTACAATACCGGGTCTGCCTTCAACGAAACCTACGAAAACCTTTTCGAAGTAGACGATACCTACCTAGGGGCTGTGCTCATGAATGAAGAATTTTATTTTTTTTTACTGGTCGGTTGGACTGCTGTCAGACTGAAGCTTTTATTCGTCTTCTGAAACTTTTCCCATGAGTTTATCGATGTTCACAAAATGTTTGTAGAGCTCGGACCATTCCGTAAACGAAAGTTGTAACAAAGTAACCACCGCCGTTGTTTTAGGGTCGTATTTAACAAAGTGCACTGCGTGTCGTCATTCGTAAATCGTACTCTGATTCTTTTCTCCTCTCCGACACGCAGTGCTTTCATTTTAAAATCCAACAAGAATTTCATTTTGTTTCTGCTGTCAAGTTTGGACAGTTCCAACATTATTGCCAACATATGTTTTTCGTGTACAGTCAGCTCCAATTGCTTGATTACACTTCTCCGGCTATTTCGATGAACGGCTCGAAGACATGTTTTGAAGTGGGATCAGTAACGCTTTTCCATAGACCCTCGTCCGTGCTTTCCCAACTTTTCAAGGCGAACTTATTTTCTTCTTCGTTCTTGGACTGCAATTTCTCCCTCCACTGATTGAGTACAGATCTGTTGATGTTTTCACCCAGTCGGTATAGGTAGGTCCATTCCAACGAGTTGAGTCTCAACTTGGTGGTAAGCCCTGCCTGTTTCTTAAAAACGAGAGTTGGTGCGCTTTCAATCGTAACATTGAGGTATTTACTCAGCATAAAATAACCGCTAGTGGCGTCCATGATGGGAATGTATCGTAGAGTTTGTTCTTTAATAAAAAAAATATATATTTATATTTTATTCAACAAACATTATTACAAGCAACAAATCACCGAGCCATTCATTTCTTTTTCTCTCTTCGCTCTCATTGAGCCAACCTTCTTTTTTCCCTGAACACTATTTTCTCCTCTTCAGTCATTCTCGCACGTCGGTCTTTTTCCGCAGCTTGTTTTTTCTTTTTCTGGATAGGAGTTAGTGTGGCGTGCCTATCTATATCTAACCGTGTTCGTTTATCCCTGGCTCTCTTATTCCACTATTCTGCATTTTGCACTTTCAGCTGCCTACTCTCCCTCATCCACAATTTCCTCATCTCGGCTTCTCGAACCTCGACATTTTTAACTTCTTTTATCCTCTGTTCCACTTCATCCCCGTTCCACCGAGTTTCCGCCTCTTCATCGCTGATTACACCGTCGGACATACCTGTCCAGACTCCATCATCGGATAAAGACTCCACGAGCAAGTCCTGATGATCCCCATCGTAGTCTTCTTCGTCATGGTAAGAAATATATTTGATGCCACGATGTCCGATTGCAAAAGTTTCTACTTCGTTTGCGAGGAATCTCTTGTTGTCGTAGGCTGACAGTAGGGATTTATTCACCACGGTCGTGGCCAGCTGGTGATGGCTATCACTGGAGATCTTGTACCAATCCCTCTTTGTTCCTGATTAGAATGGAGAGTCGCCCTATAATCTTCGTGGCTTAAGTGTTTCTCCACGAATCTCTTGGAAATTCCCTTCGCTTTTTTCGTTTTGCTTTGGGAGGTCACGAGAGAATACATCTTGCTACTCAACCTCACAAACTCTGTTATCGGTACTCCCTTCGTGGCATCTTTCATCTTTCCCAACACTTGCTTGTTGATGTTGCAGAACAGTGGGTGTAGAGGATCGTAGTTGCTAGTGTCGAATCTACTCATGTTTTTAGCCATGTCCGCGTACATGTCCTCAGTTTCGATGCAATAGCACAGCGAGTCCATGTCTGTGAACTGCAGTCTTGGTCGATCTCCATATTGGAGACATATGTATCGGTAGTGAATTCGTAGATAAGGAGTTTGGACAACTCTAGTATGGCGAACCCCGAGTAGGTGGGAAGATCGCACGTCACCTAGCTTACTTTTGAGTTGATCTGAACCAGGTTTTCGAGCAATATCCGAAACGAATCGGCATTGGGTAGGGTGGAATATTTGATGGCTCGCTTGCTGTCGGTGCATAGCTTGACTTTCAGTCTTTTCTGCTTCTGTTCAATCGTCTTCCCAAACACCGAATTAGGACACAACTTGTGAAATTCCCATTCAGACACCGTCTTCGATTCCTTTCATTTTGCCGTATGAAAATCTATATATTGTTTCAACCAGCGCTTCTGATTGAAACTCAGCACCCTCCTGACGTGACGAAGGACCAAGCCGTGTTCGAGGTAGAATTTTAGATTACGGTTGTGAATTACGTACCGCGTCTTCCTCAGTAGGTTTGCCACTAGCTTCACGACAGGTTTCACTGGTTTTCCTCGCAACAAAGATTTCGAATAGTTTGAAACTAATTCTTCTCTTATTTCAAATTTTTCAGGAGCAAGCGGGTAGTCGTTGTGGAGCTCGTGAAGTTTGTTCGGGTAGTCCAG
>JAHWFP010070051.1:9179-31948 GCA_023313725.1 Lithobius niger | reverse complement strand
GGGTCATGCCACTCCGACGAAACGTAAGTGCATAAAGGTGGCTTACTAAACTACGTTATTTCTAGTGTATGTTTTTCGCTGTTGGCTTGTTTCTGATTTTACTCACGCCAGGGGCTCGTAGGAGACAAATGGAAGAGGCCTCTTTACTCGGCGATTCTGCATTCAGACTCGGTCCGCTAGCTACCAAGTATCTATGCATGTTTGCACTCGAGAGACCCTGACCGACCCCACTTTTGGCATTCGATACGACCCGGAGGCTAAACATCACATGATTGGTGCAAAGGAGGTACAATTTTAAGACGACGACTTGATCTTGAAAAGTACGAAGGGACCGACGATTTGTGGCAAGTGGATATGTTGAAAAATCCTACTAAACCACCAGACGGACATGCCAGCCTCCTAAACTACCACGATATTCTGAAGAGGAGTAAAGCCACATATCACAACAACGATGACAGTACGAGAAGACTAAAGTCTAGCGCCAGTTTCAAGTACACGACTTTTATAAAACCTGTTTGGGGCAGACCTGCCGAGGTTGTAGGGAAAGGATACCGGTTCTATAGAGATCCTAATGACTTGTGCAAAAGACTGACGCTCCTCAGAGCTACTACAGAGGCTGGAAATAATTCTCTGGACGAAGAATTCGTGCACATTTTCACAGAAATGCGGAGCAAAGCATTGCTGTCCGGCGGAGAGTACCAAAAACTGATCGGTGAATTAGGTAGATGTTAACTAATGTATTAAACTAAAAATATGTCAATCATACTTTCCTCTGAAAAAAACTGAATTTGTGACCAGTTTTCCTTCCCCGTTGATATTGGAAGGCGCTCACGAATTGGGTCTAGTCAATCTGGAAACTTACGACTCCATTCCTAACGTTATGGAAGATGTGACAATTCTTTCACCTTCAGCACGGACGGCGGTAACACCTGGATTAAAATCATCGTACCAAAAGGTCGTTATGAATTAGACGAAATTATAAACATCATTTTCAGAAAATTCAAAAAGAGCAAGCATTGGGACGAGACTAATAAAGTTTCCTACGGTGTGTTAAATGGCAACGTAAACACTCTAAAGTGCGAACTAACTATTACTGACAGGAGATATAAGGTTGATTTTTCTGAACCGCCTAGTATCGGAAAGATTTTTGGTTTCGAAGCTAAGACTTACGAATTTGGGGAATACATCGGACCAAACACTGTCAACATAATAAATGTAAATAGCATACTGGTACATTGCGACTTGGTTTCGGGTTCTTACGTGAATGGATCATCGCAACCGACCTTTTATTCGTTCTTTCCTACTGTCCCTCCCACCTACAAGATTGTTCAGTCCCCGCACAATTTGGTGTACCTACCTGTTACGAAAAATATTATTCACTCTATGCGCGTGTGGCTGACAGATCAAGCCGATAGACCGCTTAACCTTTGATGGAAAACTTTGACTATGAGGTTACATTTGCAAAAGAAGATAAACTAAAAACAATTACTTAAATTTATGCCGCCCAAATTTATTAAACTGAAGAAAAACTAAAAACAATTACTTAAATTTTTGCCGCTCAAATTTATTAAACTGAAAGTAACTACCAATGGCCCACCGCCCTACGATCCGCCACAGTCCACATTACCCGTAAAGGGAAACGAAACCTACCGATCGAGAAGGCGTCAATTCCTCAGTCGTGCTAACTTCGAATTCGTGGAGAGACTAATCATCTCTCAGAATGGAAACGAACGAAAATTACGTAAACGCGACTGAGCCTTTTGTTGTTGACGAATCGGTAGTCGAATATAATTTTAACGAATATTCTCCGATAGTCGGGACGAACTTGAAGCAGGTTAATTAATCACGGTGCAAAATCATGACCATTTTCACTCATACTCACCAGAGTTACCTCCACGTTAAGGAATCTCTCCTTAAAAGCTCAGACGGCAGTTCCTATGCTGTCACGGAAAAGATAACTGTGGTCAATAATGTCGTGGCTTCTCTCACATACAGTATCAAATAGGTGACAAAACAGTAGATCAACTTAACTTTCCTGGGATCACAAGCAGGATGAAAAGAATCGTTAGTTATGGAACTGAAGAACAAGCCGAACTCGCCAACAGGGGTTGGTTTCTCGACAGCAACAATGCTAGGTCAGCAGATCCTGACAGTAATGCCATCTTCAAGCACAAGCGAGACCTTCTCTTCAGTCATTCTCCCAGAGGCAGTTTTACATTCGCTGTACCCTTGTCTCACCTCCTCGGTTTCATGGAAGATTAAACCAAGATTTTATACGGCATTCGTCAAACACTCATTTTGATGCGTTCTGCGGATAACAACGCCATATTTAGAGACACAGGGGTCAGTGCCGGCAAGATAGTTCTAGAGCACGTGAGCTGGTTTCTTCCTCAGGTAACCCACTCTGACGTAGAGAAAAATAAGTTGTACAAGTTGATCGATTCTGGCACGAGCGTGCCGATAGCCTTTAGATATTGGCATTCCGATCAACTGGATCTGCCTACATCAACAACGGCCGCTTGGTGTCTTATTAGTACTAGTACTACGGAACGACCTCGTTGGATCATCGTGGGTTTTCAAACAGACAGAGAGAACGACCAAAAAATACCCTACCGTCTTTGACCACTGTAGTTTCAACGATGTTCACGTGACTTTAAATTCGGAACGTCATCCATTTCTTGATCAAAATTCAAATATAGCCAAGGCGACATTTCTCACGTCTATCAAATGATTGTTAACTTCAGACGACAGTACGACAGAGGATTACTGTCGGCTGGGCCCGCGTTCGAATTATCCACATTTAGCGAGAATTTTCCTTTAATTGTGATCGATGTAAGCAAACAAAACGAGCGGCTGAAGTCGGCGGTAATTGACGTGCAGATAAAAATGAGATTTGGAGCTAAGGTACCGGCAAATACGAAAGAATGGGCTCTGATCATAAGTGATCGCATAATGCACTTAAGATTAGTCCGAAATAACGTTGAAGTTGCTGTGTGACTTATTATTTATGTTTTTTTTCTTAAACTCGAGTCATGTATACAACCACCGAAGTGTCTTTGAGTGCCAACCAAAAGAAACGCGTGTTACAGCAGATCAAGAAAGGAAAAATGGTACAACTTCGGCTTAGAAACTCTCAGTTGAACAGAGGCACCTCGAAATTACCAGTCACTCAAGCTCAACTCGGCAGAATTCATAAGTCACGCAAGACGGGGAACGGTTTACATCAGAAACTTTCTCTTACAAAACTGAAGAAGAGAGGAATTCTACCTGCGTTACTTTTGCTGGCGTTGGCAGAGCTGGGCTCAACCGCAGCAGGTGCCGCAGCAATTGCCAGAAGCGTCAATGCTGCAAAGAATAATTCTAGACAGTTACAAGAGCTTAAGATACACAATGCAGCGATGGAAGCTCTGGCACTCAGAAAAGGAACGGGAATTAAAAAAACACCGTCAAAAAAAAGACGAAAAACTACCAACGGCAAAGCTCGTAGGAAAGGATTTTTTATGAAGCCGGGATATCTTTAAACAGACCTATGACAAATGTGGATTTGAACAGATACGCCAAGAAACTCGGGATTATGAAATTTTTAATGAAATTCTAATGAAATTTTTCATTTAACTTTCGAACCCCTATAATGGTGGGATTAACTTGGCAATGTTGAACTAACCGTCTGAGATCACAACTTCAAACTATGAAAAAGCTTGGCGGGATTACCAATTTCAGAGATACATTTACTAAAGACTTGCTTCCACAACGACGTTGGGCAAACGGAGAGTGTGGAATAGTTAATTTGCAAGACTCAAGCGGAGGAGAAGGTACACATTGTGTTGCGTATTACAGTAAAGGCCCATTTTGTTCATATTTCTTCGATTCGTTCGGTTTGAGTGCACCTTTAGAAGTCCAGATATATCTCGGCAAACCTATAACGAATAACGTGAGAGTTCTAGAAGCACACGAGGTTCTGTGCGGTCAATATTGTTTATTCGTTCTACGAGGATTGTCGAAAGGAGAGAATTTTTTTCAAGTTATTCACATGCTGAAAAAAAAGTCATGAAAGTCGATAAATTTGGAAATATTAAGCGTCCCAAGTTTCTCTCTCCTCTTCCGTCACCCTCCATCGTTGTGGTGGATAATTTCTTGACTCGAGCGGGACCCAATCTGCCATTCGACGCAAAAAATAATAAATTTGAAAATGTAGGACCTCCAGTAAACTACACTGACGCATTAACTCTTGGACACCTGAAAACGGACCTAGGACTGAGTTTTGACTGGGACGGGAATCTGAGCATTAATGGACAGCGATGCCTCCACAAAAGATACGTCAATCGTCTAGTTGATAAGAAGCTCAGAAATCAACCCTACAGACGCATCTACTCGTTTCGAAGCAATCTAGAAACTAGGGATAACGTGAAATGGCTGGCCGACAATGGTTTGCAATACTACGTGGTAAGTCAACCAGGTCGAATAGTCAAAGCCATTCTCGTTGCGGCTAGGATAAATAACGCATTTCAAGTATCTTTGTCCAGAACTGGGAAAGCACCTGTTTCTTTACTCAAACAGGTGGGGAAACAGCCAGTGTAACAAGCTACGAGGCAACGCCTTTAGAAATTCAAACGGGGCAGATATTGAACGAAAATGTGGCACCGGCCGGGCATCACCTGCTAGAAATTCATTGCGAAGTGGACGACTGAAGGAAAAGACAACGCACCCAACATTACTTTTATTTTATTTTATTTATAAAGGAGACAATGGCCAAACCCGCAGTTTATGCTTTGAGCCGCAGGGCAAATTTGATAGTTAATTCCGACTCCAATGAAGAAATTATAACTTTGAAATGTGGTTCTGCTCAAACCACTCTGAACTCGAAAGAGTTCGCCACTATCTACAACCTGAGTGAACAGATAAATGCAGCAATGCACCGCCAATGGAAATCAAGCATGCCAGATGACAGCAACGAAGCTACTCTGCTTGCCACCGTGCATCACTTCCAAACTCTCATGGAGCTTTTTATCAGCAACGCCACTAAAGCTGTTCTGATGCAGCAGTTTAACGCTATTTTAAAAACTGCTCTGGATTCGAAATTAAATGCCTTCCAAGTCGGAGGTGCCAAAAGAATACGTAACAAACACAATGGGCATAAAACTCTGTTAATATTTTACTTTTATAACGAAAGGAAAGTCCCCCAGACCTTAGTTCAACTGGACTATATTGAATGGATGGAATTGTTGAAAAGTCTTACTAAGATTCGTGAAAACATCCACCAAAATCAGGACGACGACGCTCTCAGCGACGTCGAAAATTAATTAGCACTTGAATATTCCACACCGAAGGTGTAGTTCTGGTGACACTCTGTATGTGTGTGTGTTTATTTTTGATCAGCACTTTGGTTGGTGGTGGAAGCCCTCAATACCTAGTTGGCATCACTACAGCTTTCACTTTTGTATTATTTTTATTCATGATCAACAGATGGCACTGCCTGGTTCCAGTAGACTTTTGAAATTAGTGCCCATAGGTGCTGCAGCTGGTTGACATTTATTTTGATTTATGATCAACAGATGGCGCCACTTGGAAACATGGTTGGCCGCCCATAGATGGTGCAACTGTCTAGTTTCAGTATCATGAGCAACAGATTTACTGTGAAGTTTCATTACATGGTTGGCATTTATTTTGATTCATGACAGTGAACACTAAGTTAGGTGTATTACAGTTCTCTCAATAGATGGAGCTTCAGCTGTAGTTATTACGCCGATAGCATTCAGTTTCAATTTGTGTATTTTGAGTTTCAGTACATGGTTGGCATGGATGGCGCTGCTCGCCGCTTTATCAAAACAGATGGTGCTTGGCCAGCTTTCACTTTCGTTTGTGTATTTTATTCAAACTCTAAATAGGTGGCAGTTGGTGTACTGACAAACTATCAATTGGTGCACTGAGCACTTTAATTTTTCGATTTTGAGCTTTTTATGTTTCAGCTGTAGTTATTAGGTGTATTACAAAATCTCTCAATAGATGGAGCTCTGTTTCAGCTATTCAAACTCTCAATAGATGGAGCATTCGAAATCAGTATTTTTCTTGGGTTGTATGTTATCAATAAGCAAAGCCACTTAAAACGCCACAAACTGCAAGTTTGTGTCTGGTGCAGTTCAGAAGTTATTGACCGCTGTGCCCGGGCCCCCCCCCCCAATAGGTTTAGGCCTAAAAATGTGTCATTCTAGTTTCACTAAAATTTATCGCTTTGGCGTAGCTAAAATATAGTGTATATGAATATGGTGTAGATGGTTTGGTTTTGGCAGGGTTCGAAGCATATGAGAAATTAATCTTCGTGGATTAATTTTTACCCAAAATGCTTCCAAAAAAAATCTTTATTACTGAGGGAAAATAAACAGGTGTTTTCGTGTTTGCATAAAAGCTATTGCATATTTATAAATTTGTAGATAAGCTATTGCATATTTCATACTTACTTTTACAAGTGTCCATATTTTTTATTAAGTAGAATGTAGGTCAAGGTCATTTTCTGGAATCCTCCTAATGTCCCGTTAGAGCCCAGTTATTTTTTGGATTTTGACCTTGTGGGCTCTAATGGGACATATCGTAGCATAGGAGGTTTTCCAGATGCCTTTTACTTAATCCAAAAAATATAGTCTAGGACGGGAAGACTATACTCAAGGAACACTGCCTAAGAAAACCTAGGACGGGAAGGTTTTATCAGCTCTGCGGCGAGGTCGGGCCACAGCGGTGTAATCGATGTGTGTTTTTTTTTTAATATATTCCATGTAAGCAATCGTGTAGTTTACGTTTGTGTCAAAATAGATAGCCTTTACTTGACACAAACTCCATTACACAACAAAGCAACGTGTGGTCCCCACTGGAAAATGATGCAGAGAAGGCAGTAAAACGCAACAATATTTCTTATGCTAGTATGAAACATTGTTCCGTTTGCTAATCTTTCATTCTCGAAAAACAGTCGGTGGTAAGGGATAGAGGGGAAGGACAAACAGACAAACAACAAATAAATACAACGTGCCTCAAGTTCATAGGTGTCGACTATTTTTCCGAATTATCATACGTCGTATTTTCTCTTCCGAAAAAAAGCTTCACGAAAAAACGGGTTTTTTAAGCCCACTAAAACTTGTGTCAGGCCACGGCTTTTTTGGACTATTAGTCAACCTATGATGGGGGGGGGGGGGGGAATTGAGGCTTAATGGCGCGTCGACAGCTTGGTCATTAGCGCCAACCTCAGTCACAGTGCAGTGGTCCGGGTTGCCACTGCACCACACATTACAGAGATATTATTATTATTACCTATGATGGAACTAACGACGCTGTTCAAGACTAAAACTCGCGCCACCCGAGGATTACCGTACGCCATCGGCGACAAACCAACTCCGAATCACCAGTGTTATAACAATTAAAGAACAGGACGAACAAACAAAAAAAAATAATGCGGCTCCGTGCAGTAACCAGCTGAGGTGGCTTGAAAATTGTGACTGAGTCGCTCCACAAACCCCAGATTCCACGCTGGGGTTCCAAATCCACAGAAGCCAAATCCACAAAGGACGTGACAAGACTGCGTAGCATTTTGTAAATAATAGTGCTCAAACCACGCTGCAGTTGATTGAATAATTCGTAGTTGAATAATTCGTTGTATAAGGAAGGCATTCGTATAATGATTCGTAGCATAATTCGTAAAATAAAGCATTCGTAGAATAATTCGCAGTATAAGGAAGGCATTCGTATAATGATTCGTAGCATAACAGCATTCGTAGAAGAATTCGTAGTATAAGGAAGGCATTCGTATAATGATTCGTAAAATAAGGCATTCGTAGGAGGATTCACCCCTGATGTGGTTGAGCACTGTGGGAATGTACGCCTCGTGCCGAATTTGTGGATGGTAGCAGAGAGTAACGGCAAAGCAATCAGGTGTACAAATGAAGTTGCTTTTTCGAACTGTACCATAATTAACAAGCCACTCATACCAAAAAAATCTGGTCGTACTACTTACATTTTCCCGTGATAACACAGCCACAAAAATGAGGCAATGTTGGCGTGCAAATACTTTTGTATGCAGGAAAAGGATGCATTATTGACATCTGATTGACGCAAGTTGGCCTCGAGACACGGCGGAAGCAGGTGTTCTTCACATGAAATGATGTATGTGGGAAACCCATTTAGGTCAGTTTGAAATAAATTTATAATCTTGAAACCCGGACGCAGGCATCGTTAAATCTTATTGCTTTATTTCCTGGATGTGAAATGTAGTTTTCAATGCCTGAAATGTCATGGCCCATTTTGTGTTTTTCAAAATCCAAGCTTTTGTATGTTAGGTTTATTTCACGCTTCATTTGACTTGTGTGACATTTATTTTCTAGAATATCCTGCAGTTAATCGTACATGGAATTTTCTGGTTAAAATGACTGTATTACGGCTGGAATGTCTAAATCAATGTCGAATGTCGAATGAATTGAGATTTTTTAACTCTGCAAACTTAAAGGAGGGTTGACACAGAATTACAAAATATTTTTTTTTATGTAGAAGCCATACTGTAGTTGCACTAAAGCGAAAAACATTGCTCCATTCAGACTGCCTCTGTGTGGCAGTACGACCAACTAGTAAAAAATAAATAAAATTTTTTATTCACGAGCACAGCCTCTAGGTAGGTATCGTCTACTTCGAAAAGGTTTTCGTAGGTTTCGTTGAAGGCAGACCCGGTATTGTAGTAGGTTTGTTTGGGGGGCGGGGCTTCGATAACAATGGTATACAATGGTTTTTACCACAGTCCATCGTAGTAGTAATTTGCATCTACTATTATAGATGTGCACTATTTTTTGTAAAGCCTCCACGTAATGATTTGTGCTATTTGCGTGCAAAAAAAACTGATTCTTGAGCGCAGTGTCCTGATAAGTGTTCTGCTGGACTGCATTTATATTTTTGCCTTGAGTGACGTAATGATGACTATTAAACCTACAAGCACCCTATTTACCCAAGGGTTAAAAAAATCAGTTCATTGATTGCTTCAGCTGGTTGCTGGCACACGCCCCTTTAAAATATTTCAGTCAAGGCAATGTTCACTGAAACCCCACCTTTGAGTTTGAGAGCCATTATAAACGCAAATACTAGGTGTGACGGACACCTCCCAGTAACACAAGACATATTTGTATTTGATTACCTCGTCCTAGACGATGGTGCAAAATATGCCTTTTACCACTTCCCCTCTAACTGAAGTGACGTCATGTTTGGTGGTGTAACTTTGATTGGAAGTGACGTTAAAATTTACCCTATTGACCGGAAGTCACGACAATGTTTACTCTACAAGTTAGAAGTGATGACAAAGTTTGCACTACTAGCTGGAAGTGATGTCAAAGCCTCGCTGGTGCTTTCGAATTTAAAACGCTTTTTGACGGAGTGAAGTGGGGCCTATAATGGACACCAAATTGCAAATGTTGGTTGGTTGGTGGTTGCATATTTTTAGTCTGGGTGGAGCCCACACGAAAGATCGGATTGGAGTGAAATTTGGTAATACACTTGATATCCCTATTAGTATTGCTGAGCCAAAATTTGCCGAAAATCGAACAATTATTACGAGAGAAATTACAAATTTGCGAACTTATTTCTAACACTCGCCATTGTAAATTAAGAATCGTGAATAGTTAAGGAATTCCGACAAAGCATACACCATGCTGGTGGTAGTTAAGTGAACTTCAAAAAACATAACAAATTAAATTTTGGTTGCTTCTTTCTAGCTGGTAACCTTTTTCGATGTACCTCAATGCAATAATAACATTTGATCGTTGCATTTAACTACTACAGGAAGAATTGCAACCATAGAAAAACAAAACGATTCCGCTAACAACACACATTAGTTTCATTTGAAAAAAAGAATGCTTAGAGAAATTCACTTCAGCATGACGATGGAAGTGGCGTTTAATCACGAGAATCCTAAATATGAAACCTGAAATCGACGTATCAAGGCGAAGCGGTATATATAAAGAAAATTATGTAAAAGACGACGTGCTTATGGCGCAGCACGAAACAATAATATGCCAGCCTCTAATAGTTTAAAGATTCTCGTTGCCACGATAACGTGAAGTCTCGAAACCGAAACTGTGCTGCATGAAGGAATAGGTCTAACTCTGGAACCCAACTATTGTTACTGCTGCTACTTAAGAAATCGGCAAGTAAAAATTAGGCCTCAAACCTAAAACTAGGCCTAAAAGCTAGCACATTTTTAACCAACAATTATGACGGTTATAACTTTTTTGATTTTATAATGGAGATCGCTGTTGCAGTGGGTGAAAGAGATGTGCGCCTCAAAATTTTTGTTAGTGGAAGTATCAAGTTTTATACCAGCGTAAGCATTGGGAATCTTTTGAATCTTCTGATGATTGTTTGGCTTGCAGTTAATTGTCTTATTAATATTTTTTTTAATATGCAGACTGCACTTTGCACAGCAGTTGCTTTAAACAATGTACGAATTATTGGCGACGGCAGCTCAAGCAGTGGTGGCTATATCTGCAGTACTTTAATTTTAGTCGCGGTAGAGATAGCCCACAGCTTTAGTGTGGCATGTGAAAAGTGACTACAAATAACTAAACAGAAACTAAATGCTGTAGCAAACGAAAGTGTATTAGAATAAATATGAAACGTTGCTTAGGCCTATATACTTAAAAAAAAACTAAAATAAGAAAAAGGTCAGCAAAGAGCAGCAGTACGTCACAAAATGCAAAGAGCCCAACTTAGTCTGAGTGAGTACTCCACCCAGATATTTTATAAGCATTAACAAATATGGTATCATCATTAAATTAAATATAAGTTTGAAATGAAGACCTGTTCGCTCCCGCTACAATAGACCCAAAGCCAGTTTCCTAGTACCAGAAGTTAAAGTTTCTAAGATTTACGTATTTACACCATGGTGTTGAATTTTCAGTTCTGGTGTACTTGATAAACCTGACCCGAAACTAAGTGTCTCGTGTTTTTTGCCAGCTTTATATTTCTCCTAAGAGTTTTGTGCTTGCGCTCATTATACTATCATTAAATTATTGTGAAAGTTTATTGATTTGACACTTTAAAGTTTATAGATTTTGAAGCGGTTTAATTTTTTTTCGAGTTAATAAAAAAGATAAATATGGATTCTGGTTTGAGCATTCTGACTGTAGTGGGTGCGCAGCTAATCTCTAACTTGAAAACGCCTACATACTTCGATCCTAGAAAGGAACACGAGTTGGCTCTAGTATCCTTGGACACCTATATTCTAGATTATTCTAGTTGTAAAGAACAGGCCGAGTGGCCGAGTGTAGCCTACTCTAAACTAAGTAACAAATAAGCATGACAGCCAAAGGAAGAGACATTTATTATTCATCGTCATACACTAATGGGTAAGCATTAGTAAATGATGTCAGCCTAACTTTAATAAGTGACGTTGGGCATTGTAGCCACATACACCACAATGCCCTCCTTTAAAAAAAATGTTTTGTTGACATCGTTAGAACTTCAGGTGTTGTAACTAGTTGTGAAAGATTTCTTTAGATGACATCCGGATGATGACGTCTGGTTGCTGCTTTCTGGACAATGACATTTGCGTTTTAGTCACTGTAAATATTTTCAAATGGCACTTAAAGTTGACATCTTTTTAGCTATCGATGTCATCTTTTTATTCCCCATTTATTGTTTAATGTTGGCCTGCTTAGATTCCCAGCATTACAAGTTGGAGGATATGAAAACATATAAAAGAAAAAACAGTTAGTATTTCATATTAAATAAAAAACGTGAGGCCAATTCCATATACAAATACCGCGGACGGCAACGTGTTTTCAGCCTCCAAAACAGTTCAAAACTGTGCCCTACATACGGGCGCACGATCAACAAGACACGAACATTTTTCCAAACTCCGGAACCATTTAAAATTGTGCCCTAAATACGAGCAGTGGTATATAGTGCGTGCTGAAAACGGATGTGACGTCACAGGTGGTAATGACGTCACAAACGCCACAAATGACAACACTTCCGGTTCGAGATGGCAGCACCCATAGGTTGACTCCCCTAGATGACCGTACCCTAAAATGTCATATATATCCTCACAAGATGGTCACAGGGGGGTAATGACGTCACAACTTCCCCAAATGACGTCACTTCTGGTCTAGGGTGCTCTCCACCCCCTCCCCCAAACAAAGTACTATCATCAAAATGACTACTGTCCATGCTATTATTACTATCATTACTATTGTAACCAAAACACCAAGGTAAAAATAAAAAGAGTCAGACCAATATTCGTCAACACAAACTCCAGCTGTATTGATATAGTAAAAGGAATAGATTATCCTCATCATTAAAAAGATGGAATTTGAACTTAGTTGGGTTTGTTCATCTTCTCCTCTGGAAATAAAGTAGCTACAAGGTGGTGAAAGGTATAAAAAAAAGGAAATTAAAAACATTTGTGTTTAGGCGTATTAAGTTTTATGGATCTATTTTCGTGTTTGTACCCGAAAAAAAATGGAAACCACCTTCGCAACAATGAAAATGTTAATTTGTTGGCTTCATTGTTTGCCTCGGAATGTCGCAACTCCCTATGACATCGTGGTACATAATTGTCTCTTCTGATTGATTTCGTGGTCCAGTATTGTCCCTCCTTCAGCATTGTCAGGCTTATGTGAACAAAGGATGCTATGTTCTGTCATGGCACTCTTTGCATGCCTGACAGAGTTTTCTCCACCTTCTAGCCACTTTATTTCCAGAGGAGAAGATGAAGAAACCCAACCTAGCTCAAATTCCATCTTTTTAATCATGTTTTCGCCCTTTGTACCCGAAAAAAGTGGAAAACCACCCTCGTAACAACGATAAAGTTAATTTTTTGACTTCATTGTTTGCCTTGGAATGTCGCAACTCCCTGTTAAAGATCGTGGTCCATAATTGTTTATTCTGATAGATTTCGTGGTCCAATATTGTCCCTACTTCAGCATTGTCAGGCCTATGTGAACAAAGGATGCTATGTTCTGTCACAGCATTCTTTGCATGCCTGACAGATTTTCTGTCACGAATGTCTGTCAACTTTCGACAGATGCAACAATGCGCAACCAACTATTCAGTGAAACGGGCGAGTGTTGTGGTCATTTATTGTTGCGGTCCATTATTGTTGTAGTAGTTATGCGCTGGAGAAATAAACACACAAATTAAAATAAGTTAGCATTACAATACAAACGCAGCAGCCTAAAAAATAACTTGGTAACCAACAATTAACTGAACAAAAAAACGGTTAGAAAAAACATTAGAGCTCGTATCCCCATACTCACAGCAATGAAGGTACACGAATAAAAACGGATTAAGAATTCACTCGAACGCAATGAACTACAATACCAGGAAACAAGGACTGTTATGTTAGAAAGAAAGCCTGTTTCGTGTGAGTGGGTATATGTGTATTTTGAGTGCATTTATAATTTGTGAAACATCATACTCCTTGTTAAGGCAGTTTTTTGCCTGTTTTTGCGTTTGAAGGTCGTTTTAGGTCGCTCGCCCGGTTAATTCTAATTCGTTTAAGGAATTACTTGTTCATTTTTTGTACGCGTTTTTATCTTTCAATTTTGTAGCTTTTTGCTGTTTATGGCGTCTATTTTGTTTGTGTTTGTGGGTTTACGTTTTGCGAATTGGAGTTCAAATTATAGTTTGTTGCGTTCGAGTGAACTCTAATCCGTTTTTGTTAGTGTACCTTCATGGCTGTGAGTATGGGGATGTGAGCTCTAATGTTTTTTTTCTAAACGGCAAAGCCGTTGTTTGTTCAGTTAATTTATTGGCTTTTTTCGCTTCCTTTTGATTGTAATTGCTACGGTCTGGTCTATCATGTGTCCACTGTCCACCGATTTTTGTTTTCGAAAAAACGGAACTACGTTCAGGTTCCGCTCAAAGTTTGTCCCATGATTATTGATGGCAACTCACTAGCGTGTCTCTAGATTTAGCATGCGTCATTTCAATGAGTAGTTGATTCTAGATTGTTGCAGTTCTGGTTGTTATTTCCGTTGTTACATGTTGCAGTCCCTCCGCCCCCTCAGCCCCTCCCCCGCAGCCACAGCCTGTCCATTTTCTTAAAATTCTCGTGCGCAAACGAACTCTACTAATACTGCCTGCCGGCCGTGCTAATATTCTTGGCAATGTCGTCCATTGCACGGCTGCTGATAAGTATTGGTGTTTGATATTCCCGGTTGATTTGAATTCGGTGTAGATTTTTATAGAGTCATTTTCAAATGCTTGAGGAATAATTTTCCCGTTTTCATATTCTTGGCAACGTCGTCCATTGCACGGCTGCTGGTGGTATTGATGTTTGATATTCCCGGTTGATTTGAATTCATTGTAGATTTTTGTGGAGTTTTATTTAGTGTGGAATCTGAAATTCAGTGGGTCGTCATTTTGTTTTTCTTCAGTTTACGATGTAAGTGCGATTTCTTGAAGCAGCAACAGTCTACCATTTAGTTTATTAATTTTAGACTCCTTTTCAGATTTAGTTTTAGATTTTCGATTTAGATTGTAAATTTAGATGTGATTGTAAATTTAGATTTGATTTAGATTTAGATTTGTTAATAAGTTAGTATAGTTGCGATACCGTTTGTATCTTTTAGCCTATATTACCACTTTGCATTAGATTAAGTTAGGTTTATTTAATTACTTTATAACTTCTGTATTAGTTGCTGGCTCATCAAGTTGTTGTTTAGTTGCGTTTACCGGTTTTATCGTTTAATATTGACAATTTGCATTTATAGGTTACGTATATGTACTTCCTTTACTATTTCTGTATTAGTTGTTGGTTCATCGAACTGTTCGGTAATACAATTCGTATAACAATCGCAATATTGCTTTAAGCGATTGAATTAACACAGCGAGGAATTAAGGTCTTCCTACTGGCAATTTTTGTGCTGTCTTAGTTTTTTGTTGATATTGTTTGCTTTGGAGTTTATTCATTTCTACAGAATTTTTTATTGGCCTAAGCAGACTTTGTTGGTTGTTCTTAGCCTGAGAACGAACCACAATACGCTTCCTGACGTAATAGTTTTAGTGTTTTTTTCTTGTGTTTGGGTTTCTTCACTTATAATATTGAATTAGTGCTTTCTCCCGTCTTCTTGATTCATCAAGCACTTATTGTATTCCATTTTTATCAGTCATCACAGTTGTTGCTTAACATTTGCAACTTTTAGCGTTGTATTGGTGAAATAAGAGCAAATAACTTCGTTTGTAAAAAAAAAGGGCGTATTTCAAATAATAAGTAGTTGACTAGGCTATAAAGAACGGCGTATAGCTGTTTACATGCAATTAATAGTTAGGCGTTTGTCTTGTCCGACTTTATTTTACACTTTACTTAACATCAGTAGTAAAGTAGTAAACAATGGTCTAGGAAGCACCTATCTCAATTACTTCTACTTGACGTTACTGACATTCGTGAAAATTTTGTCTTTTCCTCTTTCTAACTTGCATTGTTTAAAGTGAGTTACAAAATATGCCTAGGAAAAGAAAGAGTAATTTAACGAGACTGAAAAATGCTAAACGCGTACGTGATCGGCGCAGTGAAGAAACTGTTACTGAACGTTCTCAAAGACTGCCTGTTGTTTTAGTTGCAAAACATGCTCGACAATTAACAGAAACTCAAACGAAATGTTTTCATAGACTAGGCGCAAATCTGTTTGCTCAGCGTGCACAGCTGTCTACAGAAACAGAGGTCGACCATTCTAAACGACTTACAGCTAAACTGGTTGTTGAACATGCTCGGATAGAACGAGAAACAGAATTTGAGCGTTCAAAAAGACTTGTAGCTAAGTTATCTTCAGACCAGACCAGATTGGTTAACGAAACACAAGTTGTACGTTCACAGAGAATTACTGCAATTACAGAAACCAATCGCCATAGAAAACACATAGCAGAACTAAAATCTGACAACATAGCCCTTACTGATATAATTGATAAAATAATATTTTGGAACATTTTTGTGGTGTCATGATTGTTGAGTGACAGTATTGTGGGTCCAAGAATTTTAAACTAGAAAGAGCACAGAATTCAAAAACTGTTGCCGTATGGGGAAAGTTGAACTGCCTCCAGTACAGTGTCTTCAATTTATAATAAATCTTATGAATGGAACTGATCCCCGCAGTGCTAACTTCAAGGAAAACATCCGCCAATCTAAAATTGCCTTGGCATTTGCTTCTATGAGGGCCCACATTAAGTCACCTACAGGACGAGGGTCTTATTGTTATAAAATACTAGGTGAAGTGTATCATTCCTACAGTCCTTTACATCCACCACATGGTGTTTCTAGAAAGTATGCTCAACTCTACATACTCGATTCAGACACTGCATTATAGCAAAGAATATCCGTTAAAGCAAACAGTGATCGCAAATCACATTTAATGCATGACTTAAACACACTTTTAAGAGAAATTAATCCTTATGCTGAAGCCCACAAAATGCTTCATGAAGTGGAACAAGAGGAAAAATTAATGCTGAAGCTACTGGGCGTCAAATGCAAACTATTAATATGGCTATCGTAACGAACGACTACATGACTCCAGGCGGTATAATGTTGCACGAAGTAATGAAGTGGCATTTGTGTTCCAAACAGCTGATGATGCACCACCCTTCAAAGGTGATAAATGTATACACTTATGGACCACTAATGCCACGAAACACGTTCCAATTTTAAACTGTAACCTTGATGCTATTAAGTACCCATTACTGTTTCCCTATGGCGAAGCAACTTTGAAAGAAGGCATTCCTTATGAAAACAAAACAAAAGGAACCGTTACCCAACTTCAGCTTTATTACTAGCATATTACTAGCATCATACCCGGCTTCGCCCGGGGCTTTGTTTGACCCGTTGTTGTTTCCCAATATTTGCTCGGTGCTGCCTAATCGTTCACTGCAACAGTCGATTTTGGTTTGTGTAACACCCCCCTTTCCGCCAATCCTGTCCCTCCCCTCTCCCCTCCTCCTTTTATCCCGTCCTTTCCCTCTCCTCTTGGTTTCCTTCCCATTCTCCTCTGTACTATACGTAGTCGAACACGTACCCGACTCTCCCGGGTCCCGTGCTTGTTTGTTTGTTCTCTTCTACGTTCAGTTAATGCGTAATCGTATGCTTAGTGGTAACAGCTCACTTTGCCCCCCCCCCCCTACTCCCAGTCTTTCGCTGTGGCTTAAGCGATGCGTACCGTGTGAAAAAAAAAAGTATACATGCTGTCATGTAATACTTGCCCTTGAGATTACCACGGTGTTTAGTTAGAAGGCTAATTGTTAGAGCAAATTGTTAGTCGAGGCAACAATGTGCCAATTTCAACTTTTTCAGGGCAACAACGTCCCAGTTTCAACTTCGAGCCAAAGAATTGACACACTCGCACGTTTTCATTGTTCCCCTTTTAGGGGTTCGTTGCGGTCAAAGAAGAATGATGAATGGTAGGAGAAGAAACATCAATACGCCAGTTTTCTGTATGCAAACTTACGCCAGTTTTCTACTTCCAGCTCACGCCAAAGATTAAATGCGAGTAGGCGTGAGCCATCTTGCAGGAGTAGGCGTCAACCATCTTGCAGGAAGCAGGCGGGGATGCTGGAGGATGACGTCATATTCACTCCAACTGCAATAAGCCGCATTCGAAAACCACAAGCCAACCTCAACCAAACTCGTCCAGTTTGGAGGCAGAGGGGAGTTTACTCATGGAATTTCTGTTTGTTAAAGGTACCCAATTGTTTTCAGATGGATGAGTTTGGTTGACTTCGCGCCTGGTGGATTTTCGAAGACGCTAATAAATGCAGCCAAAGAAGGAAGGATATTTGGTAGGACCAGGAGTGTAATAAACCCTACCGACGTGGTATATATCATTAGCCCTGGTACGACTTATAAAGGCCTACTATCACGCTAGACGCATAGAAACTAAACATGTGCGGTGTTAAGCATGGCCTCCCCCCCACCCCACCGAACTGTTCCACTGGCGTGAATAACTAGGGTGGGGGAGCGAGCGAGGGGGGGGGGTACACATCTTTGGAAAATCTTTCTATTCGCTATTGGGAAATGGATCAGTTTGGATTCCTGGTTGTGTGACTATTTTTTGTGTCCCTGGTCCAAGACAGTCACTTTGGGTGAGTTGAAGGGGTTTATGAATGTCTAGTGAACTTTTTGAGCCTTCTTGGAAGAGTGTAGTTTGTTTTGGGTCAGTGAGAATAGCAAATGAAAATTGTGTTTACATCTGTAATGTGGAGGCAGCCATCTTGACATTTGTATTACCGTATACGATTTTCGGATTGGCAGTTCAAGACTGGATCCAGGACTTTCCATTGAGATGAATTTTTTTCGGAAGATTTTGGGATGGGGTGGTTCCTTGAGACCCCCTGACGCCTTTCCCCTCAAGGGTCGATTTTCTCGGACCTTTTTAGACTTTTTTCGTGCGTTTTCTCCTGGAACCTTTAACTGCACATGCAAGAATCCTTTTACGTCGATGTCATTCGGATTTTGACCCTGATTTTGACCATGAACACTCCAGCAGCTGGTGTTCCCAGGAGCATGAAGGAAGGTGAACAGTCCTTACCAAGGGAACCAGTTACTCCAAACTTTGACGAGACTAATCATTGGCTGCATGAGAAATTTCTTCCAAATCGATGGTCTACTGCCTGGTATGATGTTAATAATTCTCCATCAGTTAACTCATGTCTTTCAACTCAACATGATAGAAATGTTAGCCTTTCTGACAACTTTGGGCCAACAATTTTAGGCTGTGTCCAAAAACTTTGTACTTCGCTTGAACTTTTAAAACTAGAAAGGGTCATAGAGCTGTCTGATATCAACTCCAAATTGCATAATATTAAATCTAATCTCTATGAGTCGGGGAAACCAGACCCGACTGTCACTGAAACAAAATTATCACGATTTGAGTCCCTGGTTCTGCAAGTAATTGACGATTTACGTGAAATTGTCCAGCTTAACTCTTCTAATTTAATCGAAAACACCGGCAACCAGTAGTCACAGTGGTATTTAAAAGGCATCTTAAAAACCACAACAAAAACACATTTGTTGTGGTTTTTAAGATGTCTAATTTAATCAGCAAGGTTGAAAATCTTCTGCTTCAACAGATTTGCACCTTCAACGAACACATGGATTCAAAACTTGAAAGGCTACGTGTCAACATTTCAACTGATATACAAGCAACCACCACGGGAAGCCAGAAGAATACCTCACCAATTCCCGGGGAACCCACAACCATGAAAACTGCTCGTTTACTTACGAAGTCAGATCTGGATCCGAAGTTGGATGAAGGGCAACAGGCTGGCACAAATATCGTGCATGTACGTACGGTGCTTTCCAATTCCCAGGCTGGTGGTCTACAGGTGTTGTCTACCCACATCGAACCATCTAAAGAGGAAACACTAAGAGAAACCTATGTGGACAAATATAAATGGGTCACAGTGCGCCGGAAAAAAATCAAGGAGCTGCAATTAAACCTGCGCCATTGGCTCAGGATGATATCCCACTCATCCAACCACGTGTAGGGGCTAATCGTGGTCGGGCTGACCCACAAACCATCGAAAGACTAACCAGCTAAATCCAACCACACATACTCCAGGATTATCAGCAAAGCAGGTAATCATGTCTAGGAATCAACATGTTAGCGACCCAAATAACAGTACCTCTGAAGACACCATCTTAAAACGTCAAACCATCACCAATTCACAGGATGACCAGCCCATTATCTTCGGGGACTCTCATACACGATCCTTTGGGGGTTGTACTTCAGTCATTTCGAAGACGTGGGTGCTACCTGGCATCAAAGCACAACTTCTTTTAAATTTTGTTCCATCCATCATGGCTTCTGCAGGAAACTCCCCATCAATCATTGTGTGTGCAGGCTCTAATAACATTTTATATGACTCCCCAAAACAGATAGTGTCTCAACCTGTTGAAAATAGCCCACTTAGTGAGATCAGTCAGACCCAATGCAAAATTAACTTTTATTGATCTTTTCCCCCCGCTTACTCCAGTACATGTTCCATGCTGACAAAGACGTCCAACTGACAAACATCTTGCTCCGACAAATGTGCATTGACGAAAATTGTAATTACGTCTCCATAGACAAACATGTATTTGCTGGTCAAGGATTGATTGCACGTGATGGTTTACACCTAACAAAGAAAGGTAAACTGGTTCTTCATGACGAACTTATGAAAGTGCTTACACATCAGGTAAACTCCAACATATAAATGGGACATTTACCAGGAACAGTTGTTCTGACCCAACCAAACTTGTTTTAACTCCATCAACTTTCTATACTGACGCTGCGGGGTTAAATTGTGTCTCCATGAATGTGCGCAGCATCCCTGCTAATTTGGTCGAATTTCATGCTCTCTTGGCATCAGACTGTTACGACATGTTCTTCATTGTTGAAACTTGGCTAAATCCATCCTTTACCGATTCAATGGTGACGAATGGCCACCCTTATAACATTTTTAGGCGTGATCGAGACTCAAGAGGTGGGAGAATTGCTGTGGTTTACCGTCGGAAAATTGACCTTGTGTTGGAGTGTACTGCAACAGATGTTGAAGCCATGTCGCTGGTCTTGTTGCCGTCAAAGCTAAATTTTATTATTGGGTATATTCCTGATGGTTTTGATGACACCCAGGTTTTTAATATGGGGAATTTTATCAATTCTGCAGTCAAGCCTCCCTTTTAAAATGTGGTGTTGGGGGATTTTAACCTCTCAACCATTAACTGGCAGTTGGTCAGAGCCACAAACAGTATTCACCAACTTTTCTCTACCAAATTGCAGATCTAGGCCTCATGCAACTTGTGGCAGAACCAACTCGTGAAAAGAATATCCTTGACTTGATCCTAACTGTTGATGAACGAGCTATTTTCAATATTGAAATTGGTGCCCATCTTGGTCTCAGCGACCATTGTATGGTCAACTTCAAGGTCAACTGTCCATCTTCAAGTGCTGAGAATGTGTATAACAACCGGGTTATAGATATTGACTCTCTACGATCCCATCTTGCTGATGTTAATTGGAATGAAGTCCTTTCGACATCTGACACAGTCAATGACGCCTGGGATAATTTTCTCGGTATTATTCAGCACTATGTTAAAATCAATAGTGTTGAGCATCACTTGCACGTTTCTAAGGGTTTCTATCAACCAATTGCCCTTAAGAAACTTAGGCGTAGGAAACTTGTCTTATGGCGCCGTTAGAGGAGCAATAGGACCGAGTATAATTTAACTGCATACAACATTTGTCGGTATAAATATTCTTCTGCTTTAAAGGAAGACCAACGCAATCAAGAATGCACTGTTCTGGCCAATGGTAGCTTAGTATCGCTTTTTCGATTCTTTCGGCGTAAGACTAAAATTATAAGATCTATCCCACCCCTAAGAGTTGTTAACGATTATATTACAGATCCTGTGGCCAAAGCAAATTTGTTTAATACTACTTTTGCAGCCAATAGCATTGTTGATAATAACATCATTCCTTCAACAGATTTGGATTGTGAACTTGGCAGAGAACTTTGCACTACTGTATATTTCACCCCATCAATTGTGCTTTCAGCTCTTACTGAGCTCAAACAGAGTTACTCTGTGGGACCAGAGGGTTTCTCTGCTTATTTTTACAAAGAAATTCGTTACCAAATTTGTACGCCCTTGGCCTTCATTTTTGCATTGTCCTTTGACTCGGGAAAAATCCCCAGTGTTTGGTGCGCCCAAACAAATGTGGTTCCAATTTTTAAAGGAGGGAATGCTGCTGATTCACAGAATTACAGACCAATCGGCCTTACGTGCTCCCCATGTAAAGTCATGGAAAAATCATTCGCGTTCAGATGCTTAAATACACCAACACTCATCATCTAATTGGTGATGACCAGTTTGGTTTTATGCCAGGGCGATCCTCAACTCACCAACTTCTGTTGGCTTTGGACAGGTGGAATGAAGCTACAGATATAGGATTGCCTACTGATGAAATTCTTTTTGATTTTCGAAAAGCTTTTGAATCTGTAGTTCATAGCAAACTTCTTTCTAACTTAAAATGTTGGGTTTTGATGGAAAACTTCTTGCCTGGATTGGTGCCTTTGTTACTGGTCGCACACAACGTGTTATCCTCGGTACTTCTTACTCTACAAGTTTGGATATTGTTAGTGGGGTCCCACAGGGTTCTGTGCTCGGTCCTTTTATTTTCGTCGTTTTTCTAAATGATCTATCTTGTAATATTCGTAACACGGAACAGCTAAAATTTTCAGATGATCTCAAGCTTCACAGTGTGATCACTGATTCACATGATAATGAATGTATTCAGGCAGGGATCAGTCATGTTTTTCGTTGGTCCATTGACTGGCAATTACCATTCTCTACCGCAAAATGTAAAAGTTTTCATATCGGGAATGGCAATCCAGTATGCACTTATGTGTTGGATGGGGTCCCACTGCCAGGAATTTTCTCTGTTAAGGACTTAGGAATTTGGTTTGATGCCAGTCTTAAATCCACCACCCACTGCGGTCACATCGTGTCAAACGCTAATCGACATCTTGCTGTTGTTCAGCGAGCATTTACTTCGGGTTGTGTAAACACTAAGCTGTGGGCATATAAGGTCTTTGTTCGCCCCTTACTGGAATATGCTACTCCTGTCTGGTGCCCTTATCTCACGCAAGATATCGATCATATCGAATCCACTCAGTGCCGCTTTACAAGATCTCTGACTGGCATGCGACACTTGCCGTACAATGCCTGCCTAAATAAACTTAATTTAGAATCTTTGGAGCTACGACGTCTTAAGGCTGACCTC
>JAHWFP010070048.1:7162-29507 GCA_023313725.1 Lithobius niger | reverse complement strand
TGCAGTTACCACGTTGATTACCCAAGTCACTGAAATAGCCAAGCATTTTTTTTGCTAAAACAGTTTCGTACTCAAAATCCCGATTGCTTCTTTTTAAACTTAAAAATTAGATGCTGTCTTTTGTTTACAACACAACTGCTAACAAATCCATACAGCTTGAACTGACTTGTCGTAAATAATAACTGTAGGCGTCGAACGATAGCTGCCGTAGATGCTGAGACAACGGTGCGTGCTACATTCACGCAAGTATAGCCCACTACATCCCGGTCGTGCATATTGCTCAAGACCCGCTGAAATAGTATCTGC
Organism: Lithobius niger; assembly: GCA_023313725.1. Lineage (NCBI taxonomy): Eukaryota > Metazoa > Arthropoda > Chilopoda > Lithobiomorpha > Lithobiidae > Lithobius > Lithobius niger. Next base: position 29,201 of record JAHWFP010070048.1, on the reverse strand, counting down.
ACTCCACTCCAGGCTCGTCAGCTTCCTTCTGTTTAGTGACAGACACGCCAGCAGTCGTCCAGTACCGTACGGCATGACGATTAGTATCTGAACAAAATTTATGCTTTAAACTTTAAACACATAAAGGTAACGATCAAATTGGGAGATCTGGTGCATTTTGAGGGCTTTTCACGCATTCACTTAGTCCAGATACAAATTCCTTTGGGTTCTCAATCCGTACGGTACTGGACGACACTGAAGCAAGGTGACAGGCCTGTAGTTGAGCACAGCTACTATCTCAGCGGGCCTTGATATTGCTTCGTTCGCTTGCGTTGACTATCAAGAGATGGCGCCACGACTGTTGATTCGGTTGGTTACTTGCGGCCGTCGGCCGTCGTGTGGCCGTCTCGTTGCGTCCATCTGACGCGACAACTCGATTTTATTAATAAAGATACAAGTCCAAAAGGCAACGTAAGAAAGAGAGACAAATGATGACACAGAGGGTGAGAAGAAAAAGAAAGAAAAAAGAGCAACACAGAGGAAGAATGAGAGGAAGGCAGATCATAGAGAGAGCAGACAGAAAGAGAAAAAGAGCGGTACAGGCTGAGAGTGAGGGGAAGGCAGAAGGAGAGAGGAGAAAAAAAGAAAGAGAATGACACAGGGAGAGTGAGAGGAAGGCAGAGGGAGAGAGGAGAAAGAAAGAAAAAGAGCAACACAGAGGAAGAGTTAGAGGAAGGTAGAGAGAGAAAGAGAGCAACACAGGCAGAGAGTGAAAGGAAGACAGATGGAGAGAGGAGAAAGAGAGAAAAAGTACATCACAGAGGGAGATGAGAAACAGAGGGGAGAGATAAAGGAGCTAGATAGAATGCAAAAAAAAAAACGAGAAGGGAGAGAAGTAAGAACCAGACAGAAAGACACAGATTAAAAGAAACAGAAAGAGGAGTGAGGAGTTAGGGGACGTTTATGCAACCACTCGCTTTTGCATTCTCGCAGCTAGAAGCTAGAAATCACCTGAAATTTCAACATGGCGGCAGTTTTATGTCTGTCGCCTCGCAACGAAAACAGCAAATAACGTGAGTTCAGAAGCGTTTGAGAAAATTGTTTCGTCATGAGAAATTCTTTATATTATTGGCACGGATTATAAGACTGCAAGTATTTACTCAAACGATGTCGGATTTAGCTAATCGATTTAGCGTTGTTACCATGGCAATGTCACCTTTGCCATCGCGATTGAGTTCTAGCTGCGAGAATGCAAAGGCGAGTCGCTGCGTAAACGCGCCCTTACAGACAGACATACAAGAAGAGAAACCGAGAGAAAAAAGAAGAGAAGGGGGAACAGTAAAAAAAAATAGGATCAAGGAAGCTGGGAATTATTATAAAATATCTATGGTACATTCGAAATGAGAAGGAAACAGGAAGCACTAATTTTAGTTTTAATTAGTATTAAAAAGCGCTTAAGCGTATAAAATACGGTTGTAAGCCTTAAAAAACTTTAAGCTGTAAAGAAACAGATATTAGAAAAAGACATGTAAGCCATCAGCATCGCACTAATACGTGCAAAAGAATCGCCAGTATCCCAAAAAATAAGCTGGAGCTTCTTTAACATTATTAGTGCGACGCTGATGGCTTCCATGTCTTTTTGTAATATCTGTTCCTTCAGAGCTTTAAGTTTCTAACGCTGACATCCGTATTTTATACGCTTAAGCGTTTCTTGATACAAATATCTATTATTCTTTGCTTGTTCCAGTAAGAATAACAAAGAAAAAAATTTTGCAATCACCTTAAAATAACTGTTATAAGAGAGCCTCTTTAATACTCACTTTTAAGCTATAAAAATTGAAAATCGGTTCTTTGGGTCGATCTATAGTGAGAACAAAATTTTCCCGACAAGAATAACAACAACAGTTGTAGTCACATTAATGTAGCGTTCAAAAGGCCCTATAGTACTTCTTCATACGTACGTTTTAAGCTATAAAACTTAAGCGTAGGTTCATTGGTTCGATCTCAGGGTGAAGTACGGCTGTTACGGGTTACTCATATTTGTGCTAATCATGCACATCAAGCTAAAAGCCATAAAATTTACACAAGTCAATTCTTAGTTTATACATCGAGCTAGATATGGAACCCCTCGAGATACCCCCTAAAGCCTTTTCCTGTGCCCCCACCACACACACCTGTATGAGGTTATTGACCAACAAATTCTTACTGATCGTGCTAAAACATGAATTGGTACACAAGTTATACTGCTACAAATCGAACCAGAATTTGTTGTTTTAAAATTCATGTGTTCTGCAAGATTTTGTTGCCCAGGGAGAGACGGTACAGGAGGTGCTGGGGGGGGGGGGGGACGCTGGCGATCCTTGGGGAAATTTCATGGGGGATCCATGCATGGCGGGTTTGATATGTGCTGCTAAGAAGGACTTAACGGATGCAAACCTATTTACGTTGCCTTTTGGACTTATATGTCAGACTGCCTGAGCGGGGAATCAAACCCAGGACCTCTGAAATCAAAGGCCAAGGCCCTACCGCTAAGCCAGACTGACACGGCCTCGGTTAACCAATTTCGAGCCCATTGGCTTTCCGTCCCGTTTAACTAAGAAGGACTTGTGTACCAAATTTCATGCTTTTAGCTAGATATACAAGAATTTGTGTACTCCAACTAATGATTTCTGCCCAGTGCTCTACAATAATAAATGCTCTGCCGACAAGAATATTGCAGTTACATCAGAATTGCGTCCTAAAGGCCCAAAGGCCAAAAGACATGTTTATACCTACATTTCAAGCTATAAAAATTGAAAATAGGTTCATTGGTTTGATCTCTAGGTGAGAACAAAATTGTTAGACCATTTGGCTATCCGTCACTAGAATATTGTAGTCACATTAAAATAGCATTCAAAAGGCCCTAGGTCATGTCCATATTTACGTTTTAAGCTATAAAACTGGAAATCGGTTTGTTGCTTCAATCTCCACCTGAGGTAAAGATTCCCAAGAAAAAAGAACAACAACAACTACAACAACTACCACAAGAAATGGCCATGCTGTGGCCGCCTAACGGTTCGATTGTTGTCATTACAATTTTTTAATAGGGTGAAATAGTTACGACACGACCCCAAATACCGAATTTTGTTGGTATAAGTCAATTCTGAGGGAAATTTCTAGGAGTTCAAAGTTTGATGTTTAACACGGAAGTTCATGCTGAGGCTTACATAAGGACCGCTATCGCTATCGTCCAAAGGCACATATTCTACGTACATAATCCTAAAACCCGTTATAAGGACGCTTATAGTGAGGTTTTAAGCCTTGTAAATTACAACGTCTACAAACGCAACATCAGTCTTCTAACGACGAATATTTGTATGCGTGTTTTAAACCACAAGGTTTATAGATGTTGTAAACCACAACGTCCTTACGTGTTGTAAACCAGAGCGTCTTCATGATCATCCGATCAACCATCCTTAAAATTTATTTTTTACAATTTCAGTAGAATTTCGTAATAATTTCTTACCTTATCTCATATGCCCTAGTAGCCTAACGGAAACATTAAAAAAAAAAGCTCAAAGCTAATGTACTGAATAATTTACATTCATGCAGTCGTCCCCGTTTTCGTTGGAATAATTTTTCTGTGTCACCGTCTTCCGGAACCAATTCCCGCGTTACAAAAACATGCGATTATCGTTATGAAATCAAGACTTTTTCTTTCCTTCAAGGTTGCAAATAAAACGGTTACCGTTGCTTCATTTGATGTTTGCAGAAGTTATTCATTTTGTGAACAAGAAAAGCAATATAATTTCTTTTCATGAAGCTGCAAGTTATTATGATTTAGAGTGATCATTTTAAAATTATATAGTATAGTAAACATGGAGACAAAATATTGTTAAAGTAGAGCCGACACTATAGAAAAAGACAAAAAATAATAATTCTATTGTGTTTGTAGCCTCACAAGACACAGTTTAACACTATGTTACCTAAATCTGGCATTGCAGTAGGCTGAATGCGTATATTATTATATTATATTATTATATTTAATATATTAATACATGATTATAATATTATTAAGGACGGAGAAGCCAAAGGCTCAACAAGATACAAGAAGCAAAATACAGATGCAAAATAGGTTTGCATCTATATTTATTATTATATTATATTGTTGCATTGACTGAATGCGTATAATATAGAACAGTTCGCCTGATCAATTATGTGGCTTTTATCTTTAGGTTTCGGTCGGAGCTATACCATATGTCTGTAGTGTTATGGCTCTACGAGTGCACCTTGCACTTTGCAGGTGCACCTTGCATGTAACTGTTATCACGGACAACACCATGACTTTGCACCACTTCTGTCTGTTATATAAAGGCTTGCAGTGCCAACTATTAGTGCTACCCGATGTTACTCCTAACCTGTGTGGTTTTCTTTCATTTCTTTGCGAACCAGGCTATTTCAATGTCTTCTTGCAATGCGTTCGCAGCAGAAGCAAGAACCTGTTTTTCTGTGCTAAGTAAACCCAGATTACATCTAATAGATAGAAGGAAAGAATAAATAAAAGCTCGCCCTTCACCAGGAGCGCGATACGGGCTCACTACGAGCTTAAAATTATTAGAAACTCAGTGAGCCCGTGTCGTACTTCTGGTGAAGGGCGAACTTTTATTTATTCTTTCCTTCTATCTTAGGCGTAATCTGGGCGTAGCTAGCTCAGAAAATTAGGTTCTCGCGTCTGATGCGAGTACACTGCAAGACGACAATGAAGTAGCCTAGGTTCGAGTAGAATAAAAGACAACCACAGAAGTTAGGAGTGATACCGTCAATAGTTGGCAATTCAAGCCTTTATTATACCACGTGCCATGGCTGTTTGCTGTGACGTGCACATCACGTGACTGGGCTAGTCCAATCAGATGGCCAAACAGCCGTTGTTCTCGTTCGTCATTGGCTAACTCAAGTTGACGTCACGGCAAACAGCCATTGCGCATGGTATGAACAGGTGGAAGGGATGCACCATGGGAGTGGTACAAAATCAAGGTGTTGTCCATGATAACAGTTACATGTACGGTGTACTCCTTCACGAGCTTAAAATTATTAGAAACTCAAAGGAGCACACTACGTAATTAACTGTAATAATTTGGTCAAAACCTCGTCCCAACTTTGAACACTTTAAGTGACGTTCTACGCCTCTTTCCAGCCCGATAGTCAGTATGAAAGGAATCTCGAAAACAAAAAATAAGCAATCAAGCACTCCGATCAAAGAAGGTTGCGTCTGGTATGTAGGTTTCGCTCCTCAATCTCCCAGAAATGGAAAAATGTATCTGATGTTATTCGTCGATGTGAAATAAATAAAAGCCTTTAAAACATCGCCAGATACGGAAATAGGGCTAAAATTAAAGACACTCTGACGGTTGAGTTGGTCCCCTGCAGTGCACACTAAATGAAAGCTTTAATTTTAAGAGCTTAACTGTAAGCTATTCGCCCCCTTTTTCAAAAACACAAAAGCAGTAGTTTACAAACATTCATCGCAAAAATTAATCACCTACGAGAAAACTAATCTTACTTCCATAAAGATTCGTCACAAAATGAACTGCCATTCTCCACCATATGGAGCTCGCATCTCGTTAATTCTTTGTTTTTAATTTCTAGAAGAGTTTTTACAATTTTCTGGAAAACAATTTTCTGGAAAAGTTTCTCGTTACGCGATATTTGTTTTATTTCCTCAAAATAGACGACCTTTTTCAGCGTATTTTCCGTATAACTTTGATATTAACAAGGTTAGCCGGTTCTCCGAGCTACTTGCATGCGTGGGCTACAACATTCATCGTATAACCACATTCCATAGCTTCAGAATGATCTTCAATTCGAACAAAACGTTATGTGAACCAGTGTCGTCGCCCACTTTTGTTCGAATAAGGGTGGTTGCAGACGGACCACAAAACGCGCCACAATCGCAGACGCAGTTTGGCGGTTGTGGCGCGTTTGTGGCATGAAAATCGCAATCGGTGGCAGGTCATGTAAAAACCATGGGAACGTGCTGAGGCTTTCACACCCAGTAGCGCGCTTCTGAGTCTGCTGGAAGAATGCCCACAAATCGCCTGCAAGCACTCCACACTCGGCACTTTCGGCGTCACGTGGCGACTTCAGTGCTACACAACCTGTTGATTAATCAGTTGGCTCGTTAAGCTAAGTACCTCAGCTGGCTTTGTTTGCGACGTCTGCTCTCGAATGGGGTCGGAATCGTTGGGAAGCGCGGTGAAAAGGCCAAATTGCGCGTTTGTTGTATGAAAGATGCGGTCGATTGAGACGCGTTAGCGCCGGAGCACACGTGCGTTTCTTGAACGCGCGTTGACGCTGCGGTGCCGCTTCGGTGAGGTATGTGCGCGTTCGGTTCCCTAACCTCGTGTACAAAAAATTATCGTTTGAAACCAATGAGACGATGTTGCTTTTTTCGCCTATCTCGTGAACAAGAAATATATTTTAAAACCAATGCGACGAATTTTGGTACATTGATGTACTAATTTAAGACGTACCAGGGGAAAATGTTATACATCCTTTGCAGATTAACAAAAAAATTCGGAAAGGTTCTTTAACTACTTCCCAATGAGTCTTCAATCATTCCTGCAGCAACATTTCATATTTCAGGATAGTTCTTTACTCCCCCAATAAACAATTCCATGTCTATTTCTTCGAAATTGGACGCCATTTTCGGTAACGCTTTTGCGGTAAACGGCGGACGTGTGCACCGCTCAAGTCACCCAAGGTACTCAGAGACACAATTGTGTTTTTTAACGCTGCGTTGACGGGGGGGAGGGGGAATGCGGTGCAAAACGACCGAACGAGCGGCGGGCTGTAACACAACGTCGACGCAGGTACTTGTGCAGTATCCAACAATGGCACGTAAACCAAACCGCAAATGCGGTACCGCAGCGGCGACCGCACGTGTGCACCGGCGCTTACTGGTGTGGTTTTTTAAGTGATTACCACGCGTTTTGTGGTCCGTCTGCACTCGCCCTAAAGATAATTCTTTACATAGATTGAATTAACTTTTACCGAAGATTAGCCCACACTTTTTGAGCAATTGTTATACCACAATAAAAGACGTACGCCTAACGCCAAAATCTGTAATGTGAAGCGAAAAATTTCATGAAGTTGATAACAGAAAAAAAGTTAAGTCAACCGCTAAATGTTTCATGGAAAGTTAAGATTATAAGGTGAGTTAATGGTATAAGAAGCCCTGATTTGCTTTACTCATTAAGTGGATATGTTGGAATAACAACAACATTGCAAGTGGGGAAGTTGGAATAACAACATGCTTATGAGCTCCCCACGACTATCAAGCGTATACAATGGAGCTGTCGATGCGCCATTAAGCCTCACTTTCTTCCCCTCAAACCCATACAATAAATCCCAACTATAACGAGCTTTAACTCGACAAAACAAGTACAACGTTCACGATGACAGTCCCACTCCATGTTAAAAAAACGTAAGCATTGGGGAAAAAAGTTTTGGTTTCAAAGTCAAGTCACGCAGGCTAGCGAAAAAAACAAAAAAAAAAAACAAAGAGAAACGTTGCTGTCACCACTTTACGCACAGGCCTGCACAAGGTAAAAAAAAAAACTATTTTCGAGAATAGTTTGCCATCAAAACTCTACTAGATTCGAACAAAAACTCTGAAACACAAGCTATTAAAAAGACTTAAAACTTTTTAAAGCAATGACCATGCATAACTTTAGCTTGTTCGCTCACCACACATCCCGTCACCTGGGAGACGAATAGCTTGACCCTTAATTGATCTTGCCTTCAGTCAAATCTGCAAAGTTGTCGATTTTTGCCGTTTACCTCTTAATAGCTGAATGCTGAAACCCCTTTCAAGTTCTTCAGCCGCCCGTTGATCCCATTACAGGCAGAAGCAGGTGGTAAATGAAAAGCAGCGGTCATCTATATAACCCCAAAGGCCTGTAATCACTGGACCTTAATTTCACCTTTATCGGCTAAAACCTTATGAACATCTCCTGCTGTCCCGAATGACTGGAGGATGGAGGGAGGCTGGTAAGCAAGGGTGGGGGGGGGGGGGAGGTAATTCTGCTTTGATTCTTTTGCGTATTAAGATTTCTTGTCTGCATTTTTGTTTCATTTTGCTGCCTTTCATCCTTGATTATATGCTAAATTATTTAAATTTAGAATGATGAACTTACGGTACCGTTTAGTTTTCTGGGTCTGATGAGCCCAAGGCTACTTAAAGGCTACTTTCCTTTTGACATCGTCATTTCGTTATTCTTGTAACTTTTTGTTAACATGAAAGCACTTTATTTAGGGCTTAACTCTGTGAAGTGTTTGCATGGGTAAACTCGAGAAGAGAACCGGTTGTATAGGATGCGCTTACTCAACGACTCGCAACACAAATTGTCTAGCGCACTAACTTTTCGCCTTTAACGGACCATGTGGGTTCGAGTTAGCTGTAACTAATCAATATAGCAACGACGTGGATGGAGATCCTCTCTTGGTGGCTCGTGACACGAAATATAATGCACTTGGCATGACCGAGTCAATTTATGACAACAGGAGAACAATTTGCTGCAGTGAAAAATTGCGGCTTGATTCGATTCCTGAATGCCAGTATTCGATGGCTTGTTTTCCAATTTACAAAACCGAAATGGACATGTTGAATTTTGACTCTCGCCGAGAGATACTTTGTTATCCCCCATCGTTTGATCGCCACTAAAAGCTGTTCTTTGCGCGAGAACACAAATACTATACTCAAAATGTGTTGCCATTGCATCAATGCTCATTCACGAAAATACTACTCAATATTTCTTGAATGAGCATCGACGCAATGACAACATATTTTGAGTAGTATCTTCGTGAATGAGCATCGATGCAATGACAACCCATTTTGAGCAGTATTTTCGTGTTGTCATTGCATCGATGTTCATTCAAGAAAATACCACTCAAAATGTGTTGTCATTGCATCGATGCTCATTCACGAAAACATCACTCAAAACATGTTGTCATTGCATCGATGCTCATTCACGAAAATACTACTCATAATGCTGTGAGAGCGTTTTGTGGGTATGATTCACTTTATCGACGATCAACTGGGACTCCCCCCCCCCCCGCGCCTAGGTGATGACATTACGCTGGTATTAGAAGGTTTTCAAAACACTGAAAAGCATAAACTTTGCTAGTTTCCTTGCGATAAAATTCATTATTTTGGTTATGAATTATTTGACCAGTTGCTGCCCTGCAGTCAAATCAACGGAGTTGTCGGCTTCATCACTGACCTCTTAATAACTCAATAACAAACCCTTTTGTGGGCCCAAACCCGCTCATCAATTCAATTACAAGTTAGAGGCAGGTGGCGGATAAGGCGCAGCGGTCATTCTTAACCCTAAGGCCTTTAATCACTGGACCTTAATGGTGCCTTTATTGATGAAAATCTCAATTTTACGACATAAGCAATATTTTCTGTACCTGAATTAGGGCCACCTCGTTAGTACAGCATTTTCTAAAAACGGGACATTAACCCGATCTTACAAAAACAAAAGTGTTCTGCATTCCATACTATACTAGACGAAAATTCCAATTGGAAATATTACATAAATCACCTATTTGCAGTCACCTCTGGCATACCTATGAGACCTGACCTATGGCATACCAACTGAGCGAATATGTTTATATGTTATAAATTAAAGACGGGAAGCCAAAGGCTCAACAAATTAAATAAATAGCCTACAGCGCAAACTTATATGTCAGACTGCCTGTGTGGGGATTCGAACCCACGACCTTTGAAACCAAAGGTCGATGTCACACCGCTGCGCCATAATGACACGACCTACTGATAGGGCCTCGGCCTTCGGTTTCAAAGGTCATGGGTTCGATTCCCAGCTCAGGCAGTCTGACAAATAAGTCCAAAAGGCAACGTAAACAGGTTTGCATCTGTATTTATTTATATGTTATAAACACATAACGTCATAAGATTCTGTCCCCAGGCAGAATGCTGCCCGCCGCCCTAAAGTTATCAGCCATTATCAATGCTGCTCGTAGATATCCTTTCCGCATTTGTGGCTATTGAAACTAAACTCCGCATCTAGCAGAGAAATGAAACTGCATTGAGAAGATAAAACAAACACCCGTCGTAGCATCTGGGGACGCTAACCGGAAGGTGATTCTCGGCTACATGACGACACTTGATTTTTTTCTTCTTGGTGGCCCCGGCCAAACACTGGTCTTCACTGCAGCTGCAGTTCCCGAATGCTACAACGGGTGTTTGCTTACGGCCATGGTTTAATTGGAATGGGGGCGGGGAGGTATTGCTATGTTTTAATATTAAAGGAAGGTGGGAAGGCATGGTGTTCTTCTTCCACAAATTTAGGCCTTTTAGAAAATATACCGCAGTTACGAAATTAGTGGGACGACGGCAGCATTGCAGCAGTGGATTTCATGCGTCGTTGATCATTGGAGCCAAGCTCCGCTATGAAGACACTCCATTGTAATCATAGACCGCGCTTCACGCGAGAACCACAAGGACTATCCAAACCACACTTTGCATGCAGTAGCACGGGAGGATGGACAAAGTTTATAAAAAAAAATCCGGAATCGCACATGAGGTTAAGGAACCATCGGGGTGTCAAAATGAGCCAATAGCCTAGAGCTAAAACCCAAACGAGAACAAGACAGCGAGGTCGTTTCTAATTGTTAAAGGCATTCGATTGTTAAGATTGTTTGTATAAGATAACGAGGCAGCATCACTAGCAGACATGTATCTGTTAACTGTAATCATATCAAAAACCAAAACTGATAAAAGGGGCTGCCATGTTCCGAATGGTTCCACCCTTCAAATGAGTAATATCAACACACCGAAACATTCTCCAAGTTAATCGCACCGCTTAATAGTTCGAATGTCAAATGAAAACTGGAACATTGCTATTTTCGGTAGCAATGTTCAAGTTTTCATTTAACGTCCAAAGTATTATTCGGTGCGATTAAGTTGGCGAATGTTTTGGTGTGTTGATATCACTCCTTTGAAGGTTGGAACCATCTGGAACTTGGCGGCTCCTTTTACCAGTTTTGGTTTTTGATATGATATCAGTCCTTTTTTTAAAATTGTGTATTAAACTCAACTCTACTACCGTGCAGATGTGTAATAAAGTGACACGTCAACAAGAAATTGGTTTTCAACAATTTGCTACTACTTTTTGCCTATAGGCTGAACTATTCTCTACTTGGTGGCCTCTTCACCAGTTTTTGGTTTTGTTTATTTTGCTTTGTTTTCAGAGTTGATTTATTTTTCGTGAATTGGACGTGAATAAAATTTCTTTGGCAACGTTGTGGAGAGTTATCGTGCTACACTAGTGTGTGTTTCGGCACGCACGTCAGTATACACGTTGTCATTGTCCGAACTTTGGCTGTCCAATGAGAGACGATGCCGACAATACTAACAATGGTTATAACAATATTTTCGTACTTACGCGCCATCCCACGCCATCCTCGTTACACCCCTAGGCTCCAAACCATAAAATGTACACAGTTCGTATCGTACTGCAGCCATTTGTCCAATTTCATAGCTGGAAGCCTTCCCGTTATCTCGGTATCGATGAATAATCACCCTATGGAAATTAACATGGGGATGAGCGGACTAGAATTAGCTAGCGTTATTGAGGGGCAGATTTTGCATTGAAATCAGCTTAGCTGGCATTCCTACACGAGTTAATTTTTGTCAGGTGGGTCATTGCTCTTGATTTCAACACAATTTAAGCTTTTGTACCGCATTATTATTTTTCTCCAAGTACCTGAAATGTGCCCAACTATGCTTCAAGATATAAGACACTGACGCTATGGCGTCGCGCTACAATGGTTTACAACCTCGACAATTGAATTAATCGGATGTTTGTTGTGATGATTGTTGCCTAACTTGGCGCGACACACTAGCGTGTGTCAGATAGCATGTTTTGTAAGGCTTGAGCCGACCCCGATTACCAATGCAGAATGTCTTACACGTAATTCCTACCGACATTTGCTATATCGGTAGAAATCGGGATTGGTATATAAAATCCAGACAGATCGGTAATAAACCAAATTGAAGATATTTTCACTTCTTGTCGACGGATTCTGAAGTTTGAATACACCATTTTGAAGATTTTTTCACTTGCTTTGAAATGGTCCAAACCCCAAGCTGTTGTCGGTTATTGTTTAGACATTACAAGGAGCATTTTTAAAATTTTACTGGGGGTTTTGTGTTTAAAATAATTGTAGCATGCAATTATTTTAAATATTTAAAAAAAATAATTATGCGCATTTAGGCCTATGCTTTATTTATGCAGTGCTTTCAAAAGTAATTTTTTCTAAAGAAATACTTCAGTATTACAGTTTTTCGGTTAATTTGGAACTAGGATCGATTATCGAGATTTGGTATCGGTATCGGCCAGTTTCGTTTAATGATCAGCTCGGGTAGAAAAAATATGATCGACCCAGCCTCAATATTTTGTCATGTTAGGGTTAAAACCCCAATGCTGCCGAAATTCAACTTATTGTGGAAAATGTAAGGGGAAGTTGCAGGGATAAAGAATAACCAAAAGTTAAAGGATGAGTGTCCACCATTCATAGAGACAAAGATGCATCAATAACGTTTTCGTAATATCCTCTTGCTAAGTAGCTAGCTACACTAGAACTGTAACTTGCAAATTTACGACTAAAGACTCGTTTAGAAGCAACAAAAAAAAATGTAAACCAATGTTACGTCTCCTAAACGTAACATTTGGGTAGAACTTCAGTGATTGTTACGTGTAAACTCTTGATATTTGGTTGATTTCATTTGAAACCACGCGTTACTTCTAAATTTACGTCTAAATAATCTTTCGCACTTTCCATTTTTCTTTCTGTGGTTACGTGTAGTTGTGGTGTTCTGTCTAAATTTCAACGTTACGTCCAATTTTACTTATAAAACGGGTACTTTGAAGGGTTACTTGTAAAATTACGTCTAAGGAGCTCTTTCAGAAGTAACAGAGATCTAAGACTTAAGATCTAGAAGTAACATCAGGCTTTGTTACGTCTAATTATTGGTAGCAAGTGACTTTCAGAATGCTGTTACTTCGAATTTTACGTCTGAGTTACCCTTCGCCTTGCTTTCCGAATCATTTTTTATACCTTGGCAGCCTTTCTCTGGTTGAATGATATCACTACTTTCAAAGGCCGGCCCTTTTTGGCCAAACAGCCAAACAGCAAAGAAAGCGGAGCCCGCTTCATTATGTCGACAGCCCTAGTTCATCTTGCCCACGGCTACGCAACCTAGTCAAAACTGGTGAAGTGGCGCACGTCATTTGCGAAACAACTAATCATGCCTGCCGATTTGACCATCGCTTTTGTCGTAATTAATTACGCCGTCGTGTTTTAACCATACGACGGTCATGTTCAGGCTGAGCAGACTCATTGTTGCAAGTCATCGGGGCCATTTGCGTTAAGTGGAACGAGCAGCCGCCACGCAAGCAGCCGCCACTCGTTTCACCCCTCCCCTCCACGACCCACTCCGTCCACCATGCCCTATCCGAATTCCACCGTGGTCGATAATGCTTCGATAAGTAAATTTTAGCGACCATTTGGCTATGCAACGGAATTTAACGGTGCAATTATCAGTAATACCACAAGAACCTACTATATTATCGATAATTTTTCTCAATCAGAGTTCCATTCCTGAGTGAACAAAAGCTGCACGACAGCGTGTGCGACGTGTATCGGCTTGGGAATCTAAGGATTATGAGAAAAATGATTGATAAGTCAACTATTTTCGAGCCGCAAGGAAGGGAAGTAGTGAGATTTATTTTGGACTTTAAATGTTGAAACCATGCCACCACAACGAATTTCCACTGATGACGTCACTTGCAAATGTTAAAAGAAAGGGGAGCCCGCTCCATTCTGTCGACAGTGGTACTGATGACGGCCCTAGTATTAATCTTGAACTTGAGTCCAAGATTAATAATAGCGCCGTCATCAGTACCACTGTCGACATAACGGAGCGGGCTCCGCTTTCTTTGTTGTTTGGATATTTGGCTAAAACGGGTCGGACTTGAGAGTAGTGGTATCATTCAATCAGTGAAGATATTTTCACTTTTCGTTGCTCGACTTGGACGTTTGAATATACCATTTGCAAGGATTTTTTCATCAGCTTTCCAATGGTCCCTATGCATGGTATGAGGAGCTGACTCTTACCGATCTCTTTTTTTCTACCCGAGGCGATCATTAAACGAAACTGGTCGATACCAAGTTCCAACCCGATTGCCGATACTAAATCTCCCAATCAAATTAAAAAATTGGCCTCGTAATTTCTAAAGAATAAAAGACAGATGCTTGGGGTTTGGACCATTGGAAAGCTGGTGAAAAAACCTTGAAAATGGTGTATTGAAACGTCCAAATCGGTCGACCAAAAGTGAAAAATCTTCAATTTGATTTATTGCCGATATATCTAGGTTTTATATACCGATCCGGATTTTTACCGATATTGCAAATGTCGGTAAGGAATGACGTGAGACATGGTGAGTTGGTAATCGGATCGGCCTAGCCTTACAAAATCTTAGTTAACATACGCACGTCTGCTAGCGAGGTCGCAAATTCAAATTCTTTATTCAAGAGCCATGACCTGCAGTCGTACGCTCTGTACATCACTAAGTAGAACATAAAACGACAAAAAAATAATAAAACGAAACAAAACCATACCACACCAACTCGCCAAACAGCCACTCAAACCACTTGTACGACAATCACAGTCTGACACGAGGTCTAGCGAAGTCGCCTGTTTATCATCAACAATCAATCTTTTAACAATCGGATACCTTTAACAATTTGAAACGGTTTCGTCGTCTCGTTGTTGTTTTGATTTTGACTCTTGCTATTGGTCCATTTTGTCACCCTGATGGTTCCTCAACCCCATGTCCGATTCAGGATTTTTTTTTGACAAACCTTGTCCAGACTCCCGTGCTACTGCATGCAAAGTGTGGTTTAGATCGTCCTTGTGGTTTTTGCGTGATGCGCGGACTAAGATTACATTGGAGTGTTTTCATAGCGGAAGTATACACTCCAATGACGTCATATTTTAACCACCCATTGTAACTTCAGAGCTTCATCCAGCGATGCGGAAATCGTGCACAGTTCACATACTATGCTTGATGACACCGAAACAAGCTGAAACTGAAAGGTTCGAAATATCTTTAGTGACGGTACGGCAATCCCTACCCCACCAGTCCAAGATCCTCGATGAAAGGATGCGCCGCAAAAAATCTCATAATATATGTCACAGTCCAGCCCTGATGACGAAAGCACCGTAATAAGATCCGGGCACCAGGCCCATGTGCTGAAGGGACGCGCGACAGCAACATTAAGGGGAGGGGGGGGGAAGAGCAAGAGGTCAAGAGCAACAAAAGAGACGCACCCTGTCCAGCAGCTCCAAGCACACTGCGGGCCATAGGGCCCAGACTGTAGTACTCTGTAATGATCCTGCCAACTGGATCCCCACAGCCTCTATACTTACCTTACGCATGCGCATGGTAAGCAGTAGCTCACAGGCCCTGTTATTCAGCGGGGACTCTCTCTCAGTCCAACCAACTCTCAGTTCTGTAACCAACGACTGTAACAATACGTAACATACAAATTGCCTGTAGTTTGTACGTCATCAATTGTAATGTACGGGGTGAGCTGAATTAGAATTCACTCCGCCACGACTCTCCCACCAACCCAAACCACAAGGTAATTTTCGGTCTTTTTTAATTAGAATTATTCCTTTTTTGCCTCATAAGTTCCAAATGTAAATTCAAACCAGTCCAACCCTGCTGCCTGGGTTTCACAGCAGTCCCGTAGATCATAGATTAATTACCCAAACAAAACTATTTACCGAATGCTGTTGCTCTTCTATCAGATTCTAAAGTAATCCTAGTTGCCTTGGCATTCCGAATTAGGCCCCGAGCTAAGGCATAGTATCGCCCACGCAAGTCAGGCGAACTTGAGCACACCAACGCTCCATCATTTATAATTAAAAACACCAAGTAGACTGAACCACGACTTATTGCCTTATTTCGCATCAGCTTAGTTTGAGCAGAGATCCAGTCAACTCGTAATAAGGCCCACGTAATATCTGATAGCTCCCCCCTTAGCTGTGGTAATGGTGGTGAGAAACCGTAGCACGCACCAATAAACGCCACAGGGACTCGGGCGACAATGATAAAATGTGGTGAAACTATCAATACAGTGATCTCGTTGGCTGATTGGCTGAATGTAGCACAATTCGAACAAGTAAACGTAAAACACACACAACGTTTCGGGAATTACTGCACCTCGTCTTCACGCGCAAACAAAATTAAACAACAAAATACAGAAGTACCACGTTGAATACCACACAAAATAGTTTAAAATAAAAATGTAAATAAAATATTGAGTGGTCATTAACCATCCTGGTGAGAGCAGGTTGGCAGTAGGAAGCCTAGCTCGATCTGCGTATCACTGAAGTCACGTCCACTCTGGGAAAAAAGAAGTTACATATTGTACTGGGAGAGTCCAAGTTTTCGAATAACCTTACCTTTAATATTTCTATTGTCGGGCATAATGTGGTTAAGAACTGGTGGTAGTTGAGACAAGATAACTAAAGTTTCTCAATTATTTGTGTCTGTGTTGTTTTCTATGGAAAAAGTAGCTGATTTTTACAGGTACGGAGTACGCCGTGTCTTTATCCGGTTAGGGAAAGGTACCGTTTTAATTTAACTTGAAATTAACTTTAGCAGAAATTTTTTCCGAAAGTTTTCCGAAATTTTTCAGAAATTATTTCCGCAATTTATTCCGTAATTTCTGATGGGTTTACCCCATCTAAGTGGCTGTGCAAATGGGTGAGAACAAGGGATCCTAGACAATATTTTGAGTGGAACGCATACTTATCGTACACTTATCTTCAGTTTTTGTGCGTTATAGTTAGCTGTTTCATGTTTCATGCCCCAATGTGAGGCGTTGGTCCCTTTTATGTACGATTTTGATGGTTTCTATATTCGTAGCTGGAATTTTACGAATTGGTTCAGTTACGCTTTGGAAATATATGGAATGAAAAAATAATTTACTGGTATTGTCTGTGATTTCTTACATTGATTTAATTTTAAAAAATGTTAGTTTAGGCTTTAAAGTTGGGTTGTAGTGACCCGTTCTAACACTTATAGACACTTACCTACGAATCATAGACATACTTAACGAACCTGCTTTCATTTTCGCGAACACAAAGATCTTCTGGTTTACTTTCGGCAGTTCATGGAACACCCACCTATTTGGGGAGAGGATTAAAATGAGGAATATGTGGTACCAACTTGTGGCATTGTTGTGTGACACGTCTTCCTCCCCCTTCCTCCCATTTAAAAAAGGGCCAACGCCTCACATACTAGCATTTCTACTTTGGAATCGAAACCATTATACAGAATAAATCCATGGCGGGCGGCTTCTGTTTTGGGGCAACTCCTTCTGAACCAACTTGTTTTTTAATCTACTTCGGTAATTATGAAGAAGTTTAATCCTTTTCAAGAATTTACGACCATCAGATTACGTGATAAGAAACCCCACGGTTCCCTAAGCTGTGGCAAAGTTGAAGAACTTAACGTAAGACAATCGAACTTGTTTGTGTATTCGATTTACTGACAAAGTGGTTGTCAGTATTCGTATCTATACAAGAATACTGTCAGCAATACCAGTACTGAGCTTTCTTATTTCTTATTTATCACGACAAAAAACCGTGTTTTACTTAGTAGTAGGTTCTATCTGTTAAACTTTCGATATTTACTGTTGCCGTCATTCAATTAGTGTGTTCGTGGGTTCGAGTCCCAGTCGGGGCAGTTGTCTTTTCTTTCTTTCTCTTATTAGTGTATCTTGTTTCCTCACAAGGCCAGTCTTTAATGCAGACTGTTTGCTTCATTTGCCCTTTATCTTTTGATTTATTCTTTACTTGTTAACAGATATTCCTAATACACTGTAGCACCTGTCCTGTGGCGCTGCTATTATCAAGGTCAGTGGTAGCGACAATACCGATCAAGTTTTGGACTTTCTACAATCAACTGCAAGACCAACTCATTATTACCAACAAATCGGCCATGTTATAAACCATTTTGTGAACCATTCATTGTAACAACAGTCCCTTTGCACTATTTGTAACCCACAATCATTGTATCAGGGCGTGGAGGTCTTGGTGACATGATGCAGGCATTCCAATTTCGACTCCCCGACTAGTCAACACCTCTTTTGGGACCTCTAATTAGAAATTGCCCCCGAAATTCACCAAATTAGCCATACCCGGAAACCTACGGCTGTAGCCATCAAGTCACAAGCCACCAAGCCCCGTGAATCAAGGCGAGCAAATACAACATCTTTACGAAACTGAACCACTGCGTTGGCTGGCTTTCTAACATCATGTGAGTGGACATCATTAGGCTAATTCTCCGTTAGGCTGAAGCAGGGCTGAATCCCACCTAGTATCGCTTCAACACTACAGCTCCCTTCTCTAGCTGCTATGGGTGCACCAAAGGCATCTCTGGCTCGACTCACAACAACTGCGAAACAATTAGTGGGGAATTAAATTACCATCGCTCAGCCATACTGACGCTGGCTGGACGGCTGTAATCTAACCAAGCAATTAGTTAGGTTTGTTAGGCCGCGAGGCCCGTAATTATACCAGTTAACGTAAACTGGTGCAGTCAAACGTTTGTTTCCTAACTAAGCGGGACTTAAATGCTTACAGTTCGCTAACCAGATATGTCATTTTCTGTGGATTTGTAGTCTGCAGATAATACTGGCTGAGTTATAAAATGTATAACTGTTAAGTGGTTCACTCACGGTCCCGTCCAATGAAGACCATTGCACAGTCGTAATGGAGAGTAGGGCTGGCTTGATTTTGGACGCTTGTCAATTCATTGTCAGTTATTGAACTAGTGAATCGATACAGGCCAGCTATGGTCAATTTACCGAAGCTGGTTACGCATATACCTCATCCCACTCTCTAAATGGGCAACAGATAGTAGGCAACGGTATACCAAAGTTACAATTTCCGAAGGGTCCTTTGCTATTATAAAGCAGGATCGGTGTTGTCAATGTTTATCCCGAATAAGTATTTTAGTAGTTATTTCGACCATTACAACAACAATGTTGATAAGATAAATCCCCGTGCATCGCAGCCCGTTTACTACGGCCAATATAATTCAGGGACGAGTATATGCCGAAGGTTAAAGGTGAACTATTATGTGGTGCTCAATACAACTACTGTGATTTTTTTCTTAAACACTTCGTGCCTAAACTAAAGCTAGGCAGTTTAGCTACGTTAGGGCTGTGGTTTTTGCATCTATTTATCACTAGTTACATCTTTAAACTGCTGCAGTAGCCGTTCTAAATAAGATAAATGGATGTGATTAGGTTTAGATGTAAGATGAAGATGTATATTTTCCAACAAGGGTAATTAAAAAACATCCATTAATAATAATTAGATCTGCCACGGCATCACTTTAAAGATGTAACCTTGCGGTGAATTGAAGAAAGCATGAAGCTATAGCACAGATAAACCGTTGCAGCTTATCCCCTAATCAAGATAAACCATTTTTATTACCTTTGTTGTAATATACATGTCGCCATCTTTCGTCTAATCCTAATTACATCCATTTATCATAATAAGAATTGCCATGGTGTCATTTTAAAGCTTTAACATGCGATGAAATGAAGAAGAAAGTGTGGGGCTATCATAGGTAAACAGTTATAGCTTATCCTATAATTACAATAAATCCTTTTAAATAATAATAATAAAAGTTTGTTACAAACACAACCAGAGTGGCAAGGACCTGGTGGTCGCTAATTGCCATCCGATATTAAAACTGAATAATAAAAATAAAAATTTACAAAAGGTTAAAAGTTTAAAAGTATACGATGAAGACGCTGGCTCGGATGCAAAGGAAGGTTGATGGAATTGGGCTGGGGCCACGAATGCCATACCACCTTGGTTAGACCTGCCAGGGACACAATGGTCCCCGATGGCATCGCCAAACGTGAGGGAGGGGATGGGGGAAGCCGGGTACCAATGTCAATGTTACTTAAAAAATATAAAAATAAAATATATCCTAGCTTAAAGCTTGGCTAAAACCAATTGTTAATCTTACAAAATATAATAATAAATGTAAAAAGGACAATTATTTTCCACCACAGAAGGGTTGTGAGCCAGTGACACTGTACCAAAGTAATGGGAGGGGGGAGATCAAGTTTCTTTCTTCAGGAAGGCAGACGAATTCTCAGTCAACAGTTCCCTACGAAACCCAATCACAGAATCCATACAGACAGTCTTGGAAAGAAGTGCATTCCAGACGGGAACCACCCGCACTGCGAAAAAATATTTGCGACAATTCAGTCTGGATCCCCTAGTTGCCAGTTTCCAGGGATGACCACGAGTGCAGTAGGTTCGCATGGCCAAGTCGAAAAAGGGAAGGTCACTCGAGATTAAGTTTCGCAATATCTTATATGTCAAAATAAGATCAAATCTTAGACGTCGCAATTCCAAAAGTTCAAGTCCAGCTCTTGAGAGACGTTCGATACGGTTGACGTTGCGAAGTCGGGGTAGTCCCTTAGTAAATCTCCTCTGAACGGACTCGACCAGCTCAATATCTTTGGCCAAATATGGGGACCACACCGGGGTGGCATACTCAAGCAAAGGGCGTACAAAGGTCTTAAATGCCCAAACATTAGTTTGCACATGTCCGGGCGTGAAGCAACGGTTTACTATCGCCAATATAGCAAACACCGAGGAATATACCCTCGAACAATGAAGGGAAGATTTCAGGTCGCCTGTGATCCATATGCCCAGATCCCTAAATTCATCCACAAAAGGAAGACACTCTCCGTCAAGCACGTAGTGATAATTCGGGCATACAGATTCGATAAGCATGGACTTGCACTTCTAAAGAGACAGGGGCAGCTGCCACAAGTTAGACCAGCTGAGTACGCTGTGAATATCAGACATAAGATCAGGGGAAGGAACCCCGGCTAAATTTTCAGTTCCGATTTTGACGTCATCGGCAAATTTTGCCCCATAAGACGGAAAATTCGGCATATCAAGGTCGTTAACGACAGACCAAAAAAAAGAATGGGACCGAGTACTGAGCCCTTGGGGACCTCTTGGGACTTTGGTCTTACCTGAGAGAGTATGCTCCACCCTAACTTGCTGGACTCGATTTTTAAGGAAAGCAGCAAGCCAGTTCAGAAGGTGGCCGGATACCGCAACCACATATAGTTTAGCTAACAACTTGCGATGGACCACTGACTCAAAAGCTTTCTTGAAATCAAAGTAAATGACATCGCTCTGGACTCCGATGTCAATCTCCTCCGTCCAACGATCTAGTACACTCAAAAGCTGGTGTGTCGCAGATCGGCCCGGCAGAAAGCCAAATTGGTCATGGCCAATAATGCTGAGGTAGTTAAGAACGGCACCAGTGTGTTACGTATGACCGCTTCCATGACTTTACATGCCACACAAGTAAGTGCAACTGGTCTATAATTCTCTGGGTTAGAGGGAGCCCCCTTCTTAACAATTGGGACAACGATGACATTCTTCCAAGTATCCGGAAGCTCGCCCTGATCAAAAGACATGTCAAAAATAACTGATAGTTTTTTTGTTTTTTTAAAGAAATGTTGACGAGCCTTAAGTCAGCCGAAGCAATTAATGCTTGTATGGCTGAACCGGCTCAATTTCGAACATTACCAGATTTTTAGAGAAGAAATATCTGGTAAAGGGAGGTGCCAGCCCAGGGATTCGATCCGGAAACCTCCGATCATCGCCAGGGCCGAAAGATGGTTCAGAATTAGCCAGAATACATCCCATAGCCGCTGAACGAGCATGGTAGCCTCTCACGCTACCCTGGCAGGCAGTCCTGGCGGGGACTTAGCCAAAGTTCCCTTTCCAAGGTATCAACCAGATCCGCAAACCTCCAGCAACCAGGCTGAGCTATCTCACCGCTCAGCCACTATGACCAAATCTCAGTAGTGGGTAACAAATCTCAATATAGATCTTTTTATTATTATTATTATTATAATTATTATTATT